>OU015494.1:168258498-168465998 GCA_907164885.2 Dolomedes plantarius
TAGTAACAAGTTCAAAGATGTGGATTACGTGTCTCGAGGACGCTAAAAATTAATTATAATCAACTATCGACTGAAAACCTTTATAAGGGTGTAATAAAATCGGAAAATACCTCAATTATGAATCATAAAATATATATATTAGGAAAATACATTAAAGAAATAATTCAAAAGTCAGGAAAAAAGTAGTGCTTAAAAATTTGATCTAAACTCACACATGCAGACACAGATATATAATATTCTTCACTTATGCACTGTGAAGAATATATATATATATATATATATGTTATATGAAAAGCTGTTACAACCAAATATCAAAAACTCCAAATCCTTTAAGGAGAGTCAAAAACCACTCCACTAATCGGACATTTTATGAGGTAAAATATGTTACGTTATTTATTATAAACCAGTTGAGTTGCAGTTATTTTTGCATTTAAAGGGCAAATATAGACATATAATGTACCCTAACTCTGTAATTCTGTCAGTACACCGTTATATTCCTTCTCTTCTCCGAGTTTAAGAGTACGTTCTCAAAATAAAATGATTAATTCGTTTAACGTGACAGTTTAAAAGCCTTTCACTTCTACACTGAATTGTTTTATACTACACATTTTTAAATATACATGTACTATGAAAATATTATATCAGTGGGTAAAGTATGGTTAACTCTGTATAACTTTTAAACAGATAAGTTTTGTCATGCAATTTTCATCCTTAGAAATTTTAAAGAGGTATGAAACTGTAGATTGCAGAATTTTGCTTTTAATACATAAAACTGTCTGTTTTATAACTTTATGAAGATTTACGACATACCGTAATTATCAATAAAGGAGATTTTGAAGAAGATATTGCATATTTCAGATAGATGTGACAAAGGTTGAAGGAAAAAATCTAATAATTTATATTCTGATTAAATATGAATGCACAACGATTTGTATGAGAACATATTTCTGCAGGAATTGAATAAACTTCCGTTTCAGTTATTTATTGACGAACGAAAAAAAATCTCGATTTACTTAAAACAACTTTTTTTTCGGTTTTAAACTATACTAAAAGCAAAATTTTTTAGCATTAAAACACGATCTTTACAAAATTAAGGTACAAATTATTCGGGATAATTATCTCCATTAATTGTATTTTATCCAAAAAAAACGTTTTACTCTCTTATTTGTTGTAAATGAAAAACACGAAGATTTTGGAAATTAGGAAAGACATAGAGCTCTCTATAATTCTGTATGTGTTTCTGATACATTTTTACTGCATATTTCGATAAATAAGAGAAAATTGTTTTCTTTCACTCGCGTGTTTGACGCCACTCTCAGTTTAGTAGTGTAATGGTAGTAATACACTTTATTGCCAAAAGTAATCGGTCGCAATCAATTATGCAAATATAAGAGAACTCGCATCAGCAAAAGACAATTTGCTGTGGGTATTAGGAAGAACATACAAACGTGATCGTCTGGCAAAAGTTTAAATTAACTTGGAATCTATTTCAGTGCACAGCGCTAGACTTACTGATTTCAAAAAAGTACAGTCATAGGATTCTACTTCAGCAAAAGTCTTGAAATGGATTACTGAAACTGAGTGTGGCAGATGTCGAATATAGAAGGCTGACGGCACTACTGGACTAAAACTCCGGACCTTGGAGGCCGCACAAATTGGATGGTTGCATCAAGAGATGCTTAGTAAGGACTCTAAACAAGAATTTCTTGTTTGTTGCATCAACGTTGACTTCAAGGTGCCCCAAATCATAGAAACTGATTTCGGTACCCATACAATTAATTCATCAACTAGTTAACAATATCAGATGGCATAGAAGATAGGCTACACACAAGCCCTCATAACTCAAACTAATGCCAGAAAGTGACTGAAGAGGTCTTTAGAACCTCGTTCATGAACAATAGAAGAGTGGAGAAAGGTTATGCTGAGTGAGGAATCACGCTTAAAACTTTTCCATTTGGATGGGCATAGACGGGATTGTCATTTATTCGGGGAGCGTTTTCTTACTGCAATTTAAACAACTATTTAAATTGTGAGGGGGCTCATTAATGGTCTGAAACTGCTTCCCCTTGGAAGATCTGAGTCCTTTTATTGTTTTGTCGTCGACCAAGAACTCTGCGAGGTATATAAACATTTTTGAGGATTGTGCAATTATTGCAATATATCAGCATTTTAGAGCAGACTCTTGCTGCTTTCTTCCCTGACCTGGCTTCATGCCCCACCTCGAGGTTTGTCGATACCTGGTTTAAACAACAAAGCATACAATAATTAGACCAGTCGGCTGCGAGTCCCGATCTCAATCCCACTGAACACCTAAGGGACGAGCTAAAACATCCAATTCGTCTCCGACTGAGAACGCATTATACACTGTGCAACGCTTTATACGGTGTGCAAAAATCCAAGACGAAGCTGAAAAATTAACATAACAGCAGAAATATGAGGTAGAACCGAACAAAAGACAGTTTAGACGGGGGTAACACTTCATTTGTGGCAGACCTTATGATATGATTTGTAAAAATCTTGACCGCTGCTGAACGACATTACATGCGAAAACCTGTCCCTTTTTGTCCACCAGTGTACTAAGGGTTCTCTAGCACAGACTTTAATCGCGGAATGGAAACCATTCTCTGTGGACATGTACCAGAAATTGGCCGAAAGCATGCCCTGAAGAGTATAGGTAGACAGTGTAGTCAAATGGAAGGATTTTTGAAAATAAATATTTCTTTCCCTCTTTCGTCCTATGTGACCGATTACTTTAATCAATGAAGTGTTTATTTAGCAACAATATCTTTTTTTCGCAATAAAATTAATTTAGTTTTTTCAGAAATTGGAAGAGTTTTATTACATAAAAAAAATATTTTTGTGAAGCACGTTTACATGAGATTTATTTACCATTTTATAAAAGAAAAATTTTTGAGAATCCTTTTTTCAGCTGATAAGAAGAGAATAAATTACCAAAAGTGAAAAATATCAAATTAGATTTAATATTCTCAACAATTTCCTCCAACACTTGAAAAATAATTATTTTATGATTTTTCAACCTTACCTTTTGCATGCAACTTGAGAGCAACGATTTCATTCATTAAAAAAGTTTGACACGTTATATTTTAAAAATCAAATTTTATGAAACTTGAAGCGTATTTTGATCCGAACAGATTTATTTATACCAGGAAATTAAAAGCGACGTGGAATATACCGAATTTTTACACTTCACCGAGTTTTCACGCTAGCACGCTATACTGAAGCCCATAATTTAACCGCATGAAATCATAACCAACACGGATTTTACAGGAGTAAAACAATGGTAGTAATTAGCAATATTTTTGACTAAAATAGTATGTTGAAATAGTTTATTACAGATGCATAACTATATAACGTTTCTATCATATATATATATATATATATATATATATATATATATATATATATATATATATATATATATATATATATATATATATATAATCAGATATGTAACGTTTTTCTATAACATGTAATTTTCTTCCTGATCTTTCACTATTTCTTTCATATGCACAAAATAAGATAGAGAGGGAGTTTACCGACTACAGGGGGAGGTACAGTCGATTCTCGTTATAGCGGCCGGCCATTATAGCGACCGTTTCAATACAACGACCAGTGCCAAAATCCAAATAGAATCGCTTTAATGATTTACTATTTTTACATCCAATATAACGACCCTGCAGATCATTGAATCACAATAAAACATCTTACGAAACCACAATTTTTCTCCAAGAACTGATTGCCGACTTCTCAAACAACTTATCATTAAAGAATGCTGTTGGGTACAAAGGAAAATGTTTTTCTCTCGGGGTTGAGAACTTCTCAGAATCCTGTTTGCAAAAAAGGGTATGGAAGGAATTTGCTTAGAGTTCCAATAGACTAGAATGAATGACCTTCGTTTCGATTGGACGAGAATGTTCAGATACGTAGACACGTGGACAATACATGAGCTAATCAATCAGTCTCTACTTCTATACACATGGGCGTTCTAGGTTTACTGCCAAACTCAACTATGCAGATGAATAGCAATTTGCATTAGAACCAGATGGCTGCTTCGGAAAAAGGTAACGAGATATCTTTGGATACAAAATTAAAAGTTTTAACAGAAGTTGACAAAAAACTGATTTGGAAATCTCAGATTGATAAATAATTGAACATCCCATAAAGCAGCTTATTTACGATCTTGAAAAACCGGGATTCGATTTTGGAAGCCGAAGAATTCGGCCACCCTTCCTTGTATAGTCGATTGCGAGAAGGTCAATTTCAGCAACTAGAAAAAAAACTTTGTAAGAATGGCTAAAACGAATGCGGTCGATTCTCATTGCAAATGTCTATTTGATAACAAACTGAACAATAGTATGCATATTGTAATCGTATAGTAATATGGAATTTACTAAGAAATCTTAATTATCACGTCAAAGATAAGTTTATTGCGTTTCTGGTCAATTTTAGTTGCGACCACCACTCATTATAACGAATTTTTTCTATGGGACGTGGGGGTCGTTATAACGAGCATTAACTATATATATATATACATATATACATACACACACACACACACACACACACACACATATATATATATATATATATATATATATATATATATATATATATATATATATATATATATATATATATATATATATATATATATATAATGCGTGTGTTTATTTGTCTGCACATATATTCTCTCCCAGAATAAAATAAATTTATTCAGTGTGAAGCCTAATCCTCATTGGCCAAATGTGTGAGTCTCTTAAATTTCCTCTCCAAGAGCCTAAGAGATAAATAATATAGCCCCTGAGTTAAAGAGAAATAATCTTCCAGGTCTTCTATTGCATTCCGTTTTGGGGACTGAAGCCATATTTTCATTTTTATTTATTTATTTTTTTAACAGTCGCGTGGTATCCTTTGTTCCTATTTCTATTTCTAATTTGGATCTTTTTGAATATCTCTCAAGAGCACGTAAGATAAACATTTTTTTAATGACAGCAGGTCTGACCGTTCAATTAATTCATCTATTTTCATTTGGTTGCCCGGCAGGTTGGAAATATTTACATAAATTTTCAGAGGTAAAGGAAGTTAAACGAAAGCAGTTAGAGATAATATAACAGAAATGTGTTCCAGGAGAATTTTTATTTTCCGTTATATTGTAATGAACAGACAAGATTCAAACCGGAGCTGCACGCATTCAGGAAAGGGCATAAGACAGCGAGCTAGGGAACAAAAATAGTTTAAATTTCTTGTTACTTCTGCGGTATTGTATAAACATTTCTTCTGCTCTACTTAATTTTTAATTTGGTCCAATTTTGCTTTCTTTCTTTAGATAAACGATTAGGACATTTTCTCAAAGAACTCAAAATATTCAAACTAAGAACCCAGAACTGACGAGAAAAGAAAAATTTGAAATGCATGGATGGTTCGTAAGTCGATGCAACTCAATATATTCCCTCTGTTGTCATGTTCAAATCTTGACCAGCTCACTGGATGAGAAAAAAAAATATTTTGTAAACTTTATTGGCTGGTTATGAAACTTGAACAATAGTGAATACGTTTAAACCAGTCATTTTTCTCCAACTTTTTGCTCTAGGAATGATGTCATGTCTTTTCGCTGACATTAAAAATAAAAATTATAGACTGTTACACGTGGTTTAAAGTTTTTAAGTAGCCCATGCGTACTGAATGGAAAGCATGCTGAAATAATTTAGGAGAGTTCATGAGAATTTTATGAAATCATTTAGGAGAGTTAGTAAAAAATGGTAACATGTGATTTGCAATATTATACTTATTCTGTGAATATTTACAAATGTAAGTAATATTTTAAGGAGTGCCTAGCATAAATCAAGAACGTTAAACATGCTTAACGTTGAAAACAAACTATTTTTAACAACATATTAATACTGTATTGACTTTATACGGGCTTCAACGCCACAAACTCTTATCATTTGCAGCATAATTATGCTAAGTTGTGTTACGTAAAAAGTTTTAGTCTTCTCAAATCAATTGTTTTAATCAGAATTATTTCCCCTTTCTTATTGTATACACTTTTATTCATAGTTACTCTTTCTTCTGCTCTTATGTTAGATTTATGTAGGACGTATATGAAATAAATGCATTTTATTCAATCAAATATCAATGCTCTAGGCTAAATTTTTGGTTGTATTCTATAAAACATTCTTATTTCAGAAACAAGAAAAAGTATTAAATAATTTATTTCAGTTTATTATTTTTTTTCCTGTGTTTTTCAGTTTAACATACACCTTAAAATTTTCTTTGTCAGCAATAAATATTTAAACCATCACAAAGATATTCACATTCACTAAAATGCACGAAAAAGGTTTTAATTCGTTAATGATCCGCCGGATCCAACCCGAAGAAAAAGATAAAGTACTGAGAGTTTAACGAATACCGAAAAAATAATAATTGAAATTAGATAAGTAAAACAAAATTTATGTACCGCTATAGAGCTTTATTAAAATTTCATTTAATTCTTTACTTTTAGATTACTTTTTGAAGATCCGATTCAATTTTTCTCCAGATTATCTTGGCTCAATGCCAGAAGCTAATCTTTTACTTATTTTTTAACCTAAATTTTGTTTTCTTCTCAATTAATAACTTTTTAGACTTCTCTTGTCTATTTTAATCATTTTCATTTCTAATTAAACGATACAAGCTTACCCCTCTTTAAAAAAAAATCTTCTTTCACATGTATAAACTTTTCATCTTTTAGAGAATATCTGCTCTTAGATTGGAAAATGATAGCCTAGGCAGCAAAAATAAAAATACAAAAGTATTCGTGACATAATTACATCATAAAAATCGTTCTTGTAGTATATAAGCATGTGGCCTGTCAGCATTAGGAAGCGAGGTAACGATAAAATTGAAATGAATACCTCGGTGGTGAAAAAGTAAACATAATCCCGGACAAGGTTTGGTCATCATAAAATCTTAACGGCAGAAAAAAGTGGAACCGTATAAACCTAAATTTGGTTATGAATATTTTATTTACACCTTTGTGGGTAGAAATATTTCGTCATTTTTAAAACTTGCGCACTATTCGTGATTATCATTTACCCAATGTTATTTTGTTATTGACGTCTTAAAAATGCTTAAATTCCAACGAAAAATGCAATTATGCAAATAGTTCTAGTATTTGAAATTTCCAGTTTGTATTATTTTAATTTAAAGGTATTTTCTATTCAACACAGGAGTTTTTATGAGGAGTAAAATATTACACCATAAAGTAATTAAACCTTTTTATGGGTATAAATAAACAAGATGCGATTTTTAAAACAGTGTTATTTTTATGACAGTGACATAAAAAAATAGTATACTCACGAGAACTTTCGATAGAAATGAATGTATTGTCTACTCTAAAAAATCTGTCCTTTTCCAACCACAAAGTATGCATACTTTTTTTATTCCTAAAAGTATGAAATAAAGACAATGGTAACGTAAGATTCTCCTGTACGGGGAATACCTACTAACTTGTCACTATACAACAATATTATGATGGAGTGAGGAAGCATAATTTTGTATTTTCTCCTTTGTTTTATAGCGATGGTAATCCTGCCTTGCTTTCTATTAGCGTACATAAAATGACACCCTCATTGAAACAGGACAAAAGAGAAATTAAAATTGTTCCTCGTTGGGATTGTTAGTGAAGGAGGTGTAATCTGAGACTTAAAGTAAAGAAGATTGCTATGTATTCAGAATGAAAAGTTTCATGAAACCAGGCTGTTTCTACTTCGAAGTGAATAGTGCTTATCTAAAAGTCTGTTGTGTAATAACCCTATTGGATTCGCTCATCTCAATGTTAACTCATGGAGAAAATTTGTCCAAAGATTGCCGACTTGGATTGAAAGATTCTTTTTAAATTGTACTTCGTAATAGAGAAAAAAATTTCACACATTGGGGCATTTTTCGCTTTTTTCTAAATGCAAATAATATTTTTAAATTTAAATTATTCTGGTGTAGTGTTTTAAACATTCTTAAATTCCTTTGGTGGACGAAAATTATAAAATGAATCTTGTTGAAAGTTGCAGAAATGTTCAGTCTATATGAAAAATACCATTTTTATTGGATTATCAGCATTTATGTGGCTGTAAATAGTAGACACCTTTTTTTCCATAGGTTAACATTGAGGTGAGCGAATCCAACAGGGTTCGTATGCAGCAGCCTTAACGCTGAATGATTGAGTTCAAAGACATTCTTGGAATCATATGAAAGAAGAAAAGTAGAATTTTTAAAAGAGAGATTAAGAGTGAAAAAAATGCTTCAGTTGTTTTATAGCTACGTTTTATAGCAACTTCTCATCAAATAATAATTTTGAAACAAACAAAAATGGCCATATTAACAACAGATAAAAATCGATGACCATAATTTCTGATGCTGTCCTCAATGTAAACATGGGATGAGTGTTGAACTCTTTAAAACAACGAAACGTGAGTTGAAATTTGAATGTTGTTAGTTTGGAACTGAAGGGAATTTTAAAAAGAATGTTCTACACGAAGAAAAAATCATATATGTTAGATACTAATTTCTCGAGAGAGATCTTTCAACTACCTTCAGGCAAAAAAATTTCTACATTCCGTTTGATAATAACAATAAAAAATAATCAAGGAAATAATTATCTTTTCAAATTTAAGCATCATTTAGCATTCAAGGTCTGTGATGTGCAAGATCATATATTGCTCAACTAGCGTGTTTCCCTATAAATCCTTTTTCAAAATCACTAAATCAGGAACTCTTATAAGATATTATTGTCGTGTTGCTACATCCAGTTTTTAAATCAATTGGGCTCGTATCGTAAATTTATTTGGGTTAGTACAATGTATTTATTTTTCTTAGGATTTATTTGGGTGCGTTGTGTTTAATATTTATTTTCTTGAATCCAACCCAAAGCTCTGGATGTCTAACTTGGCAACCGAACAAAAAAAAAACCAATACACTATTCTCAGATTTTTAGATTATGTATAGTAACATCAACAACTTTCAATTTAGACAAACTAAAAGTTTAACATAAGAAAACTTAGTTTATTTACACACTTAATATTTACATGTGATCAAAGAATCTTTCATTTTCCGAAAACAAAACACAATCATATTTATATCTTTCATAAAATATATATTTTTTATTTACTTTGAAAAGGTTAGGGAGCGTCCCGAGCGCAACGACAAATAAACTTTACTATTAGTTCAACACTATTAAACCCTTTCACAAAAAAACTCCTTCCTCACGAAAAACTAAATTTCACTTAGCCTGATTTGGAACTGAACAAATCAAAATCATTTATTTAACACTCACCCAATTATTCTTCATAAATTCAAGGTGCTCTCTTGGCCTTCTCGCCTCGCCTACGGTCAGGGATCACGTTGCTACGCCGTGCAGGGGGCTAACTTTATTCCTTTCACGGTGAATTACCACTTTTCTCAGTCGATAAGTTGTAGCTGGGCTCTCCTTGGCGCGTACCTTCACTATCTTTGCACGGGCGCTGGGTATCTCTTCACGTCGTGAAACGGGATGGTGGGGCTCTTCTCGTCGTTTAACTTCTCGGCGGTGGCACGGGAACTGAGTCTCTTGGTCTCGGCTGCAATCTGGATGCGGACCTCTCTAGTTCACTTGGTCAACTCAGTCTCGCAGTTGCCGTCACAGGTTTATGTTGAACCCTCAAGTTCACTTAAGGTATATCTATTTAAGTCGTGCTGGAGATGGGGACCTACAGCCTCCCCGATCAAGACTCTCTCTCTCCCCTTTTTTTCAAACTCTTCAATATATTATTTTAATCCCCTTTCATACTTATGATTCCACCTTCTCATAAACTTCAATCAGCCAATCCGGCCACCGTAAACTTTTCATTTGCTGTACTCCCTCTCTCACCTTCTCATTGGCTTCTTAACTCAAAAACGTTACGCCCTCACTGCCTGCCCTTGCGACCACCCGGTTTTCAAAATGACCACTTTACGAACCGTACTGCCATAAATCTAACAATAAAAGGCTTTTGTAAATATAACGTCATCGTTTGGTTCCGTCACCTTATCTGTGTCTCCATCTCAGACCTTCCCATCTTCAAAACTCATAAAACTGTCTTGCAACAGGCTACGTCCTAAATTACTCCACTCAACTCTATAATTAACTGTCGGCGTTAAATTTGATTCCGACTTTTATCGCAAACATGTAATAAAGCCAGCTTTTTATTTAAAAGCGCTTTACTACAACTATATGATTTTGAATTCGATAATTTGGAGCTTGCTGTTGGAGTTTCTGTTTGCATGCTGATTTTAACTGTTAATATGAATAACAATCTGGTATTTAAAGGAAAATATATTGTTACTATATATGAAATTTAGAATAATTATCGGATATCGTAATTGAAAATATAGTTATAACGCAAGAAATATACAATTAATGCCTATATTGTACGGCTCGTACAGTCAGATACTAAGAATCCCTTAAATAAAGAAAACAGAAGAATAGTTTGATTACCTAATAAATATTTAAAAGACAAAAAGAATAGATTTCAAATTTAAAATCAGAGAGTATTGACGAGAAAGTAACAATTCTCGATAAATAAAAAATCGGCATGATATTAGCTTTACCATTATAATACTTTTTATTGAATTTCTTGTACTTCGTTGGCGTTAGTTTATGAAATTTTTATTGCGTTTAATCGATGTGTGGGAGTGTGAGCGTCCTCAATCACTGTTATAAAAGACAAATGATGACAAAACACGCGTGTAATAGAATGATTAAATATTCGTAACAATAGAGAGGTTTATTCGAAACGATCAAAATAATATTGGTGCTTTTAATTATAAACCATGCCGGTCAGTACATCTTGAGATCTTAGGTTCGGATAATAAATCACACAGTTAAGAAAAAAGAAATGCGTGTATATGGAGGAAAGACTTATTTTCCCAGATTTTTAGTGTAAAAGGGTTGTATTATGATAATGTTTTTAAAGCAAAGTAAGCCGTACTTTAGAAATATATTAATAGTTTAATTACTGGCGTAGAACCACTGGCACATTAGAAATACCCCTGTAAAGTTGGAGATCCAAACCAGACAAATTTTACCTCCAATTACCAATTGTTTCATTGTTATATAATGGGTAATAAAGTTATTTCCTTTCACATTCATTAAAATTTTCTTTCAATACCCTTGTGTACCTTTAAAAGAAAACAAGTATTGTTTTAAAAAAAGTCTGCAGCTCAGAATTTTTAAATATTGTTCTTTTTATTTTTAGTGCCAAAATAATCACTATTTATGTTTTTGTGGTATTTAAAGATGTAAAATATAAATATTTTTTTTTAGTTTTTAAACGGTAAACTTATATCATTCGGGTTAATTATCTGCTCAACTCAGGAAGCATAAATACTCGAATAGATAATTTTTTCATACATACTAAATGTATAGAGATTTTACATTAGAAAAGTATTTCCATGCTTTTATTTTCAAAAACATGTATTAACTATAAGTATTATTTACGTCATGCAATTTTTGAAAATTGGATTGTCTCATTAAGTAACGTATTGAGTTACATTAAAGTTATTTATAATATATTACTGGATTAAGTATTTTTGAAAATTAATTGTATATTCTCTAAACCAATGGTTTTCAAATTCATTTTAGTAACATACCTCTACGATGTCTAAAAATCGAATGTGAATTTATGAATAAGAGTTTCTGATATTACGGATTTTAAAGTTTCATGTAAATCCATCAGAATATTGTAGTGTTACATATATTAAATTGAAAGATGTTTCTGATACAGATCTACTTCAAACGTCATAATTGTGTGCAACAAATTCTATTTTTATATATTCTTAAAGTTACCAATTCTCGAAAATCATCATGGTCAGAGAAAAACAATTGTACTTCAAAAAGGCTGTAGAAAATATTTTTTCCCCCCCCCCCCCTCAAAAAAAATCAAAAAAATCTGAACATAAATATTTCAATAAAAAATTTTAAACTTTCTTCTTGTATCAAGACATTATGAATCTTCAAAGTTTTAGTAAGATGGGTGTGCCTGATGGGCTGTTTCTTTTTTTAACATCTACATTACTTTTTAGCTGAAGAGCCATATGTTGGCAGTTACAAAATTCTGGACTGGGCTCATTTGTCCAAAATTGCTCTGGGGTTATTTTTGTCAGTCGTTTAAGCCAGGTGGTAGGAAGTTGATTGTTGATGAAACCTCCCACTGCTGTCATACTCATCAGTCAAGTATTTATTCGGAAGTGCTAGCTCTAATACAAAAAGTTTATCTAATAAACTGACTACTTATCCTACAGATAAACGTTACATACAGTTTGAGAATGTGCGAGGATAAACAATATAGACTATTGTTACACTGCAATGAAAGGAATAAAATTTTAACGTTTGTCATATATCAAAATGCCAAAGGATAAACCACTCTACTAAGCATTTGTGTTGTCGATTCTTCTTTTAATCTACAACTAAGTGCTGAAAAATTATACTATTTTACTTTCTGTCATGATCCGCATTTACATGTTACCAGAGGCACACTCACGTTTTCATCTTAGGGATAGCCGAGTCGAACGGATAGAAACATTTTTAATGCAAATTCAATAAAATACATTATGTGATTATAAAAATTCATTCACAGAACAAAATCCATTTTTTTTTCTTTATGCACAGCTCTTAAATAACTTCAGTTGTGGTTACACTAATCTCTCTGGGAAAAGTCAGACCGTTCAATCGTGATTGTGTCATGGTAGATCTCTAAAACCTATTTAAGATCTAACATATTCTTAAATAGGTAGAAAATTGCATTTCACTGACGCATGTTGTTACTGCAAGTGCTGCAAACATTTTTTGAAAAGTTATAGATACTATGATATATCATTTTGTCACACTTCGAAACTGCATCAATGAAATTTTTGTACGGAGCTATTATAAACGGTTTTTCAAACTTTTTATAGTAGATCTTTAACTTTTGATTTAAAAATTGCTGGAATTGTAGAAGACCAATCACGAGAATAAAATTTTCTAGTGTTTATTTATTTATTTATTTATTTATTTTGGGGGGGAGGTAAGTGAGGTGCCAGATGCCTTACCCCCTTCTGGTTGCGCCACTGGATGTCACACATTACACCAGTAAACTAAGTCATGTTCTGCCCTAGTAAGAGGTTATTACAATCAGCATAACAAACTTTATGAACTTAAAAAACCACGCAAGGATAATAAAAGGTATTTGTATACGCGAAGCTTTAAATGGACTTGTTTACCTGGGTGGGATTTTATTTACGTTTTACAGGAGGTTAATAAGATCTTCTATCAATCGGAAACAAAAATTTTTAAATTTATTTTCTATTTATGTTTTTACAAATAAATTTCGACACTCATTAGACTTTAAAGCTCTGTATCTCAAAATGAACAAGAATGGAGTTGGACCACTATTCAAATACGGCCTTTATTTTATAGTAATACGATATTAACATAATTACAAGATAAAAAAAAAACTTTTTATTTACCACGCTTTTAAATTTTATGTTGAATAATATAAACTTGACAATTCTATATATTAAGTCTTATCACAGAAGGTGTTTATCGTCTTGTGAAAATCTGCTGCCTGCGCTGAACGTTCAGCATACACATCGCGAAGACGTTGAAGTCTAGCTTCATACTGTTCTCTAATCTCATTGACTCGTGATTGAGCTATTCTTGCTCTTTGGCTATCGAGTCATGCCACCTTGCGGATTTTTTCCGAACTAACTTTCCATACAAAACAAAATTAACTGAAAATGAATTCAATCTACTTAAAGATGGCTTAAATTATTAAAAGAATGCATTGTTATCGTGTTCTGAGCTATTCTACAAGTTTCAAATGTCTAGCTAGTTGGGAAGTTAGTTAAAAATTGATTGCAAGATTTGTACTGGACAAACAAACACACAAACAAGAAAGCGAGTTAATAAAAACGTGGAAAAAAATTAATAATTGCGCGTCCGATAAATGTATGTTTCATATCCTTTTATGACCGGTACTTATTACAAGCGATTGTTACATACTTCTTCCATTATTATGCAAAAATCTTAAAAAAGCTGTCATCGTAGTTTAGATCACCTTATCCTTTATAGTATATACACCATGGAGCTTAATATTTACATAAACATTGTTTATTTTTCTACGTTCAAGTAAATCCTAAATCTTTGATCCCTGCAATAATAATCAAGCAAAATCCATGTTTTCCTTAAACACACAACACCCATTTCATAAAATGAATTTAATTTAAAACTATTTTATTCATTTAGCACGTAAAAGGATTTCATATTGCCTTAAGCTGAATGAGTTTTCGAAAGAAATACTTCTATCACTCCACAAATATTTATTTATTCACTACGCCGTTACTAAAATGTTCTGTCTGAGGTGTTTCTCTTTGTTCTACCTCTCATTGTATACGTGAGACACTGGAAAAAATAAATGATTACGCTCGGAAAAGGATTTCTCACTTATAAACTTAACAGTCGTAAACTTTTACTTACTGCTTCAGTGTGAATGGGATGACTGGTAAAAAGCAATGCCGTGACAAGTGTGTCTTCCCGTGACCATCGCAATACTTCGTAGCAGAGATACGTGACTAGAACAGACACGCACGCGTGAAGTAACACGTTCACGAAGTGGTAGCTCCAAGAAGACAAGCCAAAAAACACGTGATTCAACCTGAAAAGAAAATAATAACTATGACTCATGTGCAATAGAAATCGATATTTTTCTATTTTTTGTGATAAATAATTCAAGCCTCTTTTTTTCAATGACATAGCCAGATTTATCTTAAAGTAAAAATATATGTACTGGGGATTTTCTGTTTTCGTTGCTATAGGGTAAGGTGCATAATTTTAACATTTTCAAGATAAATGTAAAGCTCTGTGTTTCAAAAACAACCTAACCATTTTAATCTAAAGAGTTGAATATATATATATATATATATATATATATATATATATATATATATATATATATATATATATATATATATTATTAAAAGAAGGAAAGAGAAGGTGAGACATTTATAAAAATATGTAATGGAAACATGCTAAGAAGGATAGTGCAGCACGTGTCTTCAAACCTTAGGAGCTGGTATTCTAAGCCGTGGTTATGGTAGGGAAGGATTATTTTCGCTTTTCCCCTACAGGGGAAAATATAATCCATGAATTGTTCTTTAAATTTTGCTCGATAGATTTTTTTCATACGTTTCAATAGCGGTCCAAAATCGTTACTTTCAACGGTCTCATATAAATGTAAAAACATTTGCAAGGATCCAGGATTGAACTCGCTGCTATGAATTGTTTCATAAATTTATGGCAAAAATGTCTACTCAAAGCAATAGGGTCGATAACGTTATACATTTTCCTACATATTTACATACACTAACAGATAACAACAGTTGCAGAGACCATAGTATAAAGGGAAGCATCTGCAAGTACGTATAACACAATGAAATTGAATCGTGAAGAGAATGTGCTTTTCCTCACAGAAAGGGAAAATATCGTACGAAAATTGAACTCGGTTAACTGGAGTAATGTTTTCTATGTATCTACGGTCAAAAATATTTTTTCAAATGAAGATGCGATCAAAAATTCCTCCCGAGATTCATGGCAATTTGAAGGAAAAATGGCCATTGATCGTCAATGCAGAATGAAGTAATAAGCAAAATACTCTTGCAGTGAATAATATGTGCCAATAAAAATATATAATTTAGAGATCAGAAACAGAAAATTATAGGATCAAAGAATGAAAAAGGTATAACAAAAGTTCAAAATTAGGTCTAACGTATATATAACTGTGTATCATTTTGTAATAATAAAAAATGAAACAAAAAATCCCAACAGATATAAGTATTTGCTATAAGTTTATAGCAATTTTTAATTTTTTCCACAATAAATAACGGTAAGTAGTGACGATAAAGGGAAAAATGTTTAATAATTACCTTTAATTTTTTATTATATAAGAAAAATATTGAGAAAATTATAACTCTTTAGAGGAAACTATGTAATATATCTGGAATTATTTGCTTAATTAATGAGGGATTGAATGCTAAAAATATCCTTCAAAAGTAAAGCTAATAAAAATAATATTTCATTTAATTCGTCACTGCTAATTTGAAATTTGAATAACGAACTATTGACTATATCTCTGTCTTAAAACATGTGTCAGAAAACGTGATGCTATTATCCGATACATAAAATAAGCGACATACAAACATTAAACGCAAATCTAATATAATGATATGATAAATTCGCAAAAAACTTCTTATATACTTAACGACATCTAAATAATTGAAAAAGATTAAGTAACAACAAAAAGTAAGTACTGTTGACCTGACTTTCATTAGTTTAATTTTTTATATTTTTATTGTCTACAAGGTATCGAAGTTTTAAAATAAGTTTTATTTAATATTCTTTTCTTTGCTATTTGCAAAAATCTCTCACCCCATGTTTAACGTCATTTCAAAGTATTTATGTAATGCCGATTAGGGGATAGAGTTGAGGGGTTTTTAGAAAATATTTAATGCACCATCGGAGTGGTACTAGGTAAAATGATTAATAAAGAAAATCATTAATTTCTTTTAGACGAAAAATCCCTTCTATGCACCCATAGCAAGAGACAAAGAACGCACAAAAGGGAATTAGCACTTACTGACTACGCTAGAAAATCTCGCAAGTAGTTGAGATATTTGAAAGAGTAAATATTTTACCATACCATCTTTTTTTGTAGTAAAATAATGTAACTAATGTAGGAAGCAGATTAATTATTAAACTGTGAAACGCAAAACCCCCCCAAAAACAGCCGTTTTCTTGACTAACGTGAGATGTTAATCACTATGTAGTTTTGCATGGTTAAGAGTTTCATCTTTTTATGGTATTTTGAGGATGACAGATAATATTAATTAGAGGTATCACACACACACATGCCCATGTACATTTATAAATATATACCAGTGAACAGAATTTTCCTCATAATCTAGCTCGCATTAATATAACTCGATGTATAGACTTACGTTTAGTCTAAACACGCAGGTGAAACGCGGTGATTTATTTAGTTATTGCGATGAGGAACACAAGATACTTATATCTGCCTCGTGGAATGCATAGTATTATGTTCTCAGACATTCAGTGGACAAGCAGTGATACCATAATAAACTTTCCTTCAATTTGGACTTGAAAGAATTTGCCGAGCATGTGATTGAAACAGACCATGCCGCCAAAAAATAAACCTCTCTTGGTAGATTGAGTTACAAAGTCTTCTTGAGAAAATGCATATCCAGGGGCTTTTCCGTTTCCAGTTGTACAGCCAAATTGCTGCTCTTTGACACTTTCTTTGAAGCTAGATTCCTTTTTTTGGTGGCGCATGGTTCAGTGATAATTTTCTCGAATATAGTATACAAGACAGTCATATAAAATGTTCTCCGAATTTTCTCATTTCATACTTTTTCCTCTAGCTATAATCAACATTTAGCGAAACTGCTACGAACCACAACCATTCAATGTAGGACAGATTTGAATAATTTAGAAAAGCAATTAAACGAAAAATAATTGTCAAGGATTAAAGCTGCTAAAGAATTATAAAATATTGATTATTTTAACAATTGGAGGATGGTATAATGAAACATTAGAAAAAAATATTGCTTTAAGTTTCTTTCACATCAAATATACCCTTTTATCATTTTTGGCTTATTAGAGTATGTAGATATTACCTTAGCGCTGTTTATCTTGGCTATCCTAGCTATAGAAAAGGGATATACTGTAAAACATATGCTACAGGGAAGTAAATATTTAAATATATTACAATGCCGAGTTGAATTCCTAGCTCTCATAGGAAAATCCAAATAGAAAGAGGTGTTTATTGTGAAGCTAACTTGAGAGGTTAGAAATTATGATTAACAAAACTAATTTTTTTTTGGAATTTAACGAATGATTTTAAAGACCTGCAACTCATTCAGATTGTTTATATGCATATGAAAACTCCAGAAGTAAATATTGTAATTTCCAAGGAATTTGTATGGATTTCAGTGAATTAAACTACAAAATTGTTCCATTTGTTTGAAATCATATTCTTCTTTGTTTGAAATCCATTTGTTTGAAATCATATAAAAAATAAAAAAAATTTAGTTTAAGTTAGCGTTAAAATTTTAGTATATTTTAACACTAACTTAAACATTTTGAAATTACATAAAACTCTTCAATGTGTTATTCATCTATATATATATATATATATATATATATATATATATATATATATATAACAGTTCCGTAACTGACTGACTGACAACGCACAGACCTAAAGGGCTGAAATTTTACATAGCGATTCTTCTTATAGTGTAAGGGTGCACTAAGAAAGATTTTTGAAAAATTCTTCTTAGATTTATGAAAAATTAAATTATTAAGCTGTTTTTGCAATATTCTTTAAAGTTTGTATTCAAAATAATAATCTGAGGGTTATAAAATTTATATCATGAGAAGATCATAAAAATTCCTTTAAAATAAAATCTTTTTTCGAATCTTTACCCCCATTTTCTGATTTTTGGTGAATTTTTAAAGATTAATTTTTAGAATTTAATTTATTAAATGTTTATCACGTGGTTTCTTTTCTTTTTGTGATAAATTAATTTAATTTGATTAAATTAATTTAATCAAATAAATTTTTCATCACGTACATAACAGCGAATTAAATTGACAAAAAAATATTAAAATACGGTAGAAGAAAATATTTAACCACTATACTAATTGAGATGGAAGTTATTTAAGAATTTAATTCAAAATAGTATGTTTTATGGATATTAAACATACAAATTAATTGCATACTTTGACCGTTATATTTAATATGAATATTTTCTTCTACATTATTTTGTCTACAAAAAATCCGTTACTATATTTTTATCAATATATTTTTTTGGCATTAATTGCATACATTGACCGTTGTATTTAATTTGAATGTACTCCGTAGCGAAGCACGAGTATTCAGCTAGTAATCAATAAGAATACTGGTGCAAATAATTTTAGTGAATGAAAAATCAGTTTCTTTGACAAATAAATCTTATTTTGACGATATACTCACGCTTACTTTCTAAAATTTCAATCAAGTGCCATCGTCTGACTTAAAATATTATTCATGTGATTCTAATAAAATACAATAGAATAATATTTAACAGTACTTTTTACATCCCTGCAACACGTTTTTTTCTTTAAGCAACAATTTCAAATTTATTGGAATTCAAGTAGATAGTACTTATTTACAATACCGCTTGTTTGACGCTTTTCCTGTAGAATTAATTCTAAAGTTGGGACAAACTTAATTTAATTGAGCTGTTAACCGTAACATTTCCCATTTTTTTGTCTTTTATTAAAGGTCATTACGTTAATTGTTACATTCATTCATTGAATCTACTGATATCAATTGACTCTAAAGCTCGCATGAAATCCAATATTTCATTTACTTTCCGAGAATAAAATATAACTTGTTTTAACTCATTCACTTTCTTTAGCAAATAAATAGGATAGTATTTATGAAATAAATCCATTTTTTGATAAATATCTTTATTGCGGAGGTAATACTTAAATAAAACTGTATTGTCGGATATGGAACTTAAAAATAAGCTGTTTTACGTTAGAAATATATAAATAGTAGATAGAACCTCATATGCGCTCTGGGGATGTCGTTTTCCTATTCTATCCCTTTTCCTTTTAAAAACGCACACTTTTAATGTTTTATAAGAATTAAAAGCTGACAATGTAGAAATTAACATTTGGAGAAATAATAATATCCGAATTACCTGGAAAGCTATACTTTATTTTTGAATCAAGTCACACCTTTTTTTTTATAAGGGTAAATGTTTTTGTTTCGTTAAAGGGAAAACAGAGGAGATTTGGAGGATTACTGTATTCAAGACATCAAATCAGTATTGAAAAATAATATCCTATACTCTTATCTCGTATCTCGATTGGTATGCTCTCTATTAAAATTTAAAAACATGCTGGCAATTTATAATCATAAAGGCTTAAAAATCGATTAATTTTAAGTTGTGTTATAGGTGAACATAACTTTCTAGTATTCATAATAATATTGATAGTAATACTCTTCTTTGAAGACGATTTCATATAAGTTATGTATAATTGTTAATTTCAACAACCTTTTACAAAAAACCAATAACGGATTTTGTGCAGGAATGATATTAACAAGCATTTCTCTGATGTTTAATGCCCCCAGTGAAATGCCCTAAATACTACATGCGTTCCTCCAGTCTTAAAATGTGTCCACAAAGGCCATACATCTAATTTGGGGACGCGATTTTTTAATAGAATAGGAATAATATCCAATCCTTTATTATCCACTGCATATTTTTAAATTTGCAGGAAATCGAGCGACTGAAACTATTGATTGATTAATCACGAAATATGTCGTACTTTTGTGATTTTATACGTGAATAAATCTTTTAATGTAGTAAATATTAAAAGTAAACGCATCGTATAGCACATTTATATGATGGATTCAACACTGACTTTTAGAATTGAGAAAAACTCAAATAAAATATCATCATTCAAAATCAAACGAGAAATACATTGAGTTTGTTTCAAGTTATACAAAAATGTACATGCATAACATGTACGCTTAGCAACAATATTTGTACGAGCATACATGACGTATGTAAGTATCATATGCATGGTTATTCAAACGAAAATATGTTTACTGGAGCGAAAAATAAATGTTTTATCAGTTTTTAAATAATAAGAATGCTATCAAATATATACAGTGAAACTTATCTAGCAGGTGAACCTTATTCTACGGCCTCCCCTTTAAAAGGGCACTTTTTTCGGAACCATGATTGGCCACCTTATAGACATTCACTCTAATACGAATTCAAAAACTGACGGTATACGTAATATGATTTTAAAACAATATGGGCATTGAGAAATTGTTTTACTATTAAAAATATCTCCTTATTTCCGAATTGCTTGCCATATACGCAGTTGGACATATATGGTAACACCTTGTCACATATACAGTTGGGTTAGGATTTTATCAGTTTTCAGAATTTTGTACAGAAATGTATTGCAGAGTTTCAAGTATAGTGCCCTCCAGCTACTGGGTTTTATTGGGTGATATGGGATGACATTGCGGTGACTGAGTTTCATTCGAACAACTCGTGAACCTCCACGTGTTAACGGGGACTTGTTTTCAATACGCACTTGGTAATAAAAACAAGTGTTGAGAGGAGCGGAACACTCTTTCTTATGCTCATGGAACCACTAGGGCCCCAAACGACTCTTGTCGCCGGTGAAATTTTCGTACTGAAACATACAGTGTATAGAAATAAAGACTTCGATTGTGAATAAGAGGCTGTGGTAAGCAAAAATACCTCATTATGTTGCAGCTATATGCGTGTATCTGGGAACCTAATATTTCGTAAAAACACATTTACACACAATGAAAGATCGGTCAACCACCTTCTCTGTATATATTGACCAGGATGGGTTCATGTCTTGCTTTATGTACCATTTTCACACTTCTTCATTAACCAGTCGAAGGTGGAAATTTGAAGCGTTGAATTATGCTATACTACTTCAGTCGCAATTTCTTATTTCGAGCTGGAAAAGTAACCCTCTTAGGGCGTCTTGTGCCCTATACGAGTCAATGAACATTTCAGATAGAAACCCAATAATGTACTTAGTCCGCTGTTGTTTACTGAATTCTTCCAAATCCTAGTGCGAAGTGCAATTGCAAACAGAAATCATCGACATCTTTTGCTGAAGTGGAGTTATCAAACGAAGTATTATCTTTGGCTCGTTCAGGCTGTTATTACTGTCAAGACATGTATACAGTAGAATCTGACCAAATAAATATCGTGGGATGACGCGAGATGATAGACTATTGCATGCATTTGAAGCAAAGCCGTATACTGCAGTAAGAGGCTAAAGAATAATAAAGTGACCCCTCGATTTTTACTTACTTCGTATTTATCATAAGCGTGTATTTACAAATAATAATACAGAAGATTCACACTAAATATAAATTACCTGTGAAAACAAATTAAATTATAGTTTAGGCGATTTATACCTGGATATATGTTGCTTAGTCATAGTTTAAAAGAATAAAACTTGCATAATTTAATCAGGATTATAACTATTTATTACTTTCTCATTTTCTTTCATAATTAACTGTATAAATATGCATAAAAAAAGATTCAGAATGAAATAAATAATAGTTTCTTTTCAGGAAAAGTTTTGTAGTGTGTTACATGCATTGTAATAGTTTTTAAGCGAAAATAATTTTTTTTCCTATAACTGCTGGATGACTATTTAAACTACCACTTTAAATACACTTGTGTGGTATGAAAAAAAAATTCCATTAGAAAAATACCAATTTATTCAATTGAAGGTTGGCCATCTAGCTCCGAGACACTGCTCGAGCAACAAATCCGAGAGACTTTCGTGACATCAAAATAGTCCTTTGTGATCGATGTAACATATCTAAGTTTATATTTGCTCTAGGGCAGACAAAATGTAAGCTAAAAACATAATTTTGTCCAAAAATTGGTCGCTATTACGTATTTTCCCTATCCGACAAGTGTTTCTTTACGGATCTTTCTGTTCCAAAGCACGAACTTTTAAATCTTTTATTTAAACTTCCAAATAAAATGTTTCAGCACTTCTTTCTCTTGCATAAAAATTCAATAATGAGTGTTTCATTTTTGCTGTATCAAATTTAGCAATTTTTTCAAGTTAGTTATTTCACAATTTGAAATTTCGAATTCCGTCTTTACACAAATCAATTGCTTGGAATTCCAAATAATTTTTGAAATTATTCAGTCCACCAAGAGAAAAATTTATATATAAACAATCTACGAATTGAGGTGTGTACACAAGTGTTCTATAGGTTTGTTAATAATCTGGATATATGTAAATATTTCTATCTGAAAAAGTTCCATAACATAAAAAGATGTTACTTTAATTTATAAGTTTTCCTTCTTGATTTTTAAAGCATTTTTTCCTTATTAAATTAAATTTATGTAATTAACACCTCTTTTTGAATTGTCATGTACGTTTGAACAGTGATCCTTTTAGGAATGGTTAAGGGGGTCCAGAACAAAATTCTTCAAATTTTCGAAAAACAGTTTACTGCATTAAAACTTTTTGTGTTATTTTCCACTTAAAATTACGTTTAAATCATGTTTCTATCTTAATTAGAACAGGGGATATTATTTTTTTTTTGCAACATTCTAATAGTAACCAATCTGTGTTTAAAACTGTAAATGCGTTTTTCTGCATGATGGTTTTTTCCCCATTTCTCGTCTTTAAATTGTTATAAGTCAAAAATCGTTAAAGATGAATGGTTCAAACTTGGAGCATGTCTTTTTCAATTATTTTACTTTAATTTTAATTCAGCAAATTTGAAAAAATGTTTACTTTTGAATATATGAATTTTTAAAAATAAATTACATCTTTTTTTTAATTTTTACTCTAAATATTTTTAATTTTTTTAAACTAATATTTTAAAAAACGCTGAATCAGAATTAAAACTTATATATTTCTGTTTAATTAAATGAAAAATTTTGAAATTTGACAAATAAAGAGGCTGTTCACACATTTTTTAGACAATGTATATTGTATTCACAAAACTAAATTACATTAAATTCTTGTGTTTTAAATGTTCTATTTGACATCCCTTATTCTGAACTATCTTTCGACACCGCAATTTCCAGGATAATAATGCCTTTTGAAGTGTCAGAAGAGGTATTCTATCCCATTCCTCCTGAACAGCTTTCCAGAGTCCTGTAAGGGTTTGGGGACGACGTTTGGATAATGCAGATTTTAAAAGTCCGAAAGCACAAAAATCCATAGGTGATACATCGGGAGATTTATTAGGGATATCAGTGAAGGGTATGGCCTTGATATCAGTTTTTTGTTCCATTTCTTTTAGGAAATTTACAGTGGATTTTGATGTGTGACTGCTAGCTTTGTCCTGATGGAGTCTCACAGATTGATGGCACTGTGGGTAAAGCGATGGTATTTCATTCAGAAAAATTGGTGATAAAATATGTTCCTGATAGTATTTGGAGTTAATCTTGACATTTTTTTCCACTCTCTTTATTTTTAACTTGCCATTATAAGAAAACCCAGCAACAATCATGAATCCCTTAGAAAAACTTTCTTTCGATTCTTTGAACCATGTACTTAAATTTTTTCTCCCCTTTTATGATAATAAATGGCTCTTTTTTTGTTGCAGTCATTTAAATACACCCATGATTCATCTATTGTGACAATTGTTTTCCATTTTTCTTTGGATAAGTGTTTCTCATATAGAATTCTGCAGGGTGTCCTGCTTTCAGCGATATGATTTGGAAGAAGACGATGCATATTGCGTTCTTTCACTTTCTTAAGATTTAAATCAACGTTTAGCATTTTGTTTACAGTGGACAACGAGCATTTTAATAAATTTTCAACTGTCCTTTGACTAGGGGGACTTTCTTTTAACATCAAACAACGTACCTTTGCAATAGTCGAAAATGTCCGTTTTTTCCTTGGATACTTATTTCGAATTTTTGTCCCCCTTGAGGCTCCAATTTGATGTTTTTTTCCTTTCTTGTTGACGATATTACCTATCGACGCTTTAGATATCACAAAACCATCACTCTCACATCGTTTTTGGATAACGGAGTATGCATATTTCTCTTCGGAAAGAGCATAAATGTAGCCTTCGAACCACTGCTTTGTTAAAAACGCCATTTTGAATAAAAGCAAAACTTTCAAGCCGCAGACGATAATTTTGACTTTTAAAAACATAGTACAATTGCAATTATTTCTTTTGCAGCAAACGCTTTTTTATTACCGCTTACCAAAATCGTCTAAAAAATGTGCGAACAGCCTCTGTAATATTTCGAGTTATGATTTTATATTACTCCCCTTTTTAAAAAAATTTAATTGTATAACTTTTTAAAAATTTTGAGAAGTTTTATGATGTGATTTTGTTTACAAATTATATGGTTAACAATTACAAAAATTTCAAAATCTTAACTCAATAAGTAATTTTTTTTTAAATGTGTCCCGGACCCCCCTTAAATCTTTCAAAACATTTCAAACAGTTGGAAAAATACATAGTTAAACGTGCATAATTTACGTGCATAATTTACATTAAACGTGCACAAATACATAGTTAAACGTGTAGTCTGAAATTATTTTGCAGTAGTTTAAATAACATATTTGGGAGTATGTGTAATGTAATTCCTGTTGTATATTTCAGACAAAGTATTCTTAATGGCGCATTTTGAAGTAAACCAAATGTTAGAATTCAAAAGTTCAGATGGCATAATTTACTGTCATTTCAGAGTTATATTGACTAGAAAATTGATTTTGTTCTGAAAGGAAACGTTCTATTTAAGTCTATTGTTATGTCTCAAGTGTGAAACGGCAAATTTGGTGAAATTCGCAAACAAAGGTTTTAAATTAGCCTATATATTATTCTGAAATGAATATCAAAAGTTTTTTTGAATCAAACATAACGGTGGCGGCTTTCGTAATACGAGATACTGATTTTGCACCACAAAATTAATTTCACTGTTCTTTATAAGTAAGCATAAAATATAAATACAAGTACTAAATTATAGCATATTTGCAAGGATATAAATTTCTCTGGTTATCCATCGGACAAATAAAAAATTCCATTTAAAAACGTATTGAAATTTCTGTATTGTACACGAATTGATATTTTAGAAAAACTAATTTAATGTAAATATTAGATGTAAGAAAAAATTGTATTAATGTTAGGCATTTAGACTAATCTAAGAAATCTTACCTGTACATTCAGTACAAAAAGGGTACTATTCGAGGGAGAGAAAAAATTCGAATGTCAGTGTAAGATTTATATATGTTTTTAAAGAAATCAACTTTTCAATACAGTCCAATCTACAACAATTGATTGAAATTTTGAAATGTGTTCCAATCTATAAAACTAGTGGTTAGCCCTTCAAAAATGACGTGTTAATTTTAATTTTTATCAATTTACATCTGCAAAGTCAATATTATTTGTATACTTAATATCTTCTCTACTTTCTTTTATTTAAATTATACACATTTTTAATTATTTAAAATCATGCAATATCAGCACAATTATGATCCATTTAAGATGCAATTTTTTAAAACTTAAATCTGAAATCCACATAATAGCATCACTTTACTTAATTCTATTACATGTATTAATTATGAAACATTAAATTCTGTCTGTTAACAGTCTGCTGCACGTATTCGGTTTAGCGATTCCTGACTTTGTCTTGAAAGCCATCTACATTTTCGTTCATTGGCCTTACGACGCTTTTTAGCAATGGGACTTTCGTCATTATTCATTTTAACCCTCAAACCGACCCATGAATTTGTTGCCACTATCAGGATTATCGGTCAAATGTTGTGGTTATGTTAGGTATTTGCTTTGAAAAGCATGCTTTGAAAGCAGAAGGTTGTCAACATATCACTACGCATGCGACGAGTTTGCAACTTTCCGAAAATACTAAATTTGACATTATTGTAATATCTGGTTAAAATATATATATATTATATGGTTAAAATATAAATAAAGATATTTAAAAAATAATATAATGAAAAACTATTTTACTGTGAAAAAGATTCTCTGATTCAATTTTTCTTAAATTAACGACGATGAATGAATCACGGTGAATGAATGACTCTCTCGTGTTTACATTTTCAAGTTCGGAGTATATAAAATGAATACTTATTATTAATTTAAATTAATCACTATGATAAATCGAAAGGTGGTGGAAAAGAGATAATTCTCTAATAAATATAAATATCACAACAAAAATGCGTTACTATGAAAGGATATTCTATGCTGAGAACAATTTTAAACGGTTGCGAGCTGTTTTGAAACTGTCATAACCGTTTATTACAGCCGTCTAAAAATAGAAATAAAGTTTATTTGTGTCTATAATAAGTTGTTTCTAATAAATCATTTGGGTTTAGATAGCAAATAATCTTTTTTAACTTTACTTTTAACTTGTTAAGCCTAACTCATAAAACAAAATGGATGCCATAGGCTGATACATTTACGAAGCGGTCGCTCCGGAAGCGTTCCAGAGGTACAGATCTGGACTATTATTAGGATAGATGGTGATTTCTGTATTAAATTCTCTGGGTTTTTTGTGTCATTACATTTTACTACAACAATATAATTTTAGTGGAATGATGGATAAAAGAATTAAGCTGAAAGCGTAGTATCCCATGGTATTTACGCTTGTAGCTGACTTCAGTGTGTGACCGTATTCGTCCATGAAAATATTTTTTAAAATGTAAGTTATATGATTTCAAACCACCAATCATGGTATTATTGATTTCATGAAGTCTCGGAAATGATTTTATATTTTAAAATCTCAGTATCATAACATCGAAACACTGTAAAATTACATTTTCCCGTACTTTGCTGTTAACCGTTTCAATTATAATTAATTAATTTGACCCGTCCCAAAAAAATTAAAGTGTTGTTATGCAATGATTTATTTCTAATATGTACATTATTTAAGCATATGGGTTTTTTAGCTTTAATGTTATACATTGATCAAAGCTTATATTAGCATAAAAATATTCAAATTACTATGTGAAAACCTGTAATCGCCATAAATATTTACTTTTCAGTTTGACACATAAAATAAATCTCTCCGTAAATTCTCATCTGTTTGCCAAAATATTAAGAAAATAAATGTTTGAAACTTTTATTACGTCTTAATAGCACTGAAACATTTTATAAAAATAATGATTTATATGTTTCTTTAAGACTTACTTAACGTAAATAAACAAAGTACGAAATTATTCTGTCTACACTCAGAAATCAGTTAAAAATAAAAGCCGTAATTGGGGGCATAGCAAAGAATACAATTCTCTGAAGTGTTAATCATCTTAGACGAAAAAATGAAACGAAGCAAAAAAAAAAGCAGCTTCTACACAGTTTTAAATCTAATGAGAGAGAAGTCAAAACAAACATTTTATATATAAATGCATATATTGTCAAGAGGTGCTATACTACATAAACGCTCACGCATAAATAACTAAATTATCTACAAAAGTGCTTTCTTTCTTTTTTTTGACTTTTGGTATTAGCCTATTTTTTATTCATTATTATAGGTTCACGAGATAATTGAATGAGAGGTTGAATTACTACATTTTTAGAACAATTAGGGTTTTTTTCTCTCCTTTTTTTCGTCTCGAAGACCTAGAGGAAAGAAAGGAAATACGTTTCTGACGTCGACATGTAATGGAAAAATAAATATTTTCTCATTAATTCCTATTTGGTAAATTAGAGTTGCTTCGCAGAGAAACTTTAAAAAACACATTCTGCTTACGAAACTTACTGAGTCTTTTATGTAGGATCCTGGTAGACTAATTATCACTGGAATGGGAAAATTTGCGCTGCTTGAACAAACGTGGAAAAAGCAAGTTTATTCGGATATAAGGGTAAAAAATGAGATCTTTGTGCAAACATTATTCGAAACCACGTTTAATTACTTCCTAGTATTTGGGTGCTTTAAGTAAATATTCCAGAGATTATTATGATAGTAGAGAAATCGTCTGAACATAGTTGTTAAGAATTTAAATTGTTGAAGCTAGTGAAACTGTGTGATTTTTTTTTCCAAACCCCGCGTTTCATTATTTTAAAAGTTTATCATATTTTCACAATTTTAACTATTCACAATTTTACCAATTTGAATTAGTCAAATATATATTTTCGTACTAAAACTATTCATCGTTTAGATACTTTGCAACATTCACATCTCTCCTATCAATCTCATTTATCCTTCTCATCCAATAATGAACAATGCCCGGAGTACGCATTGAACCCATAATCTTTCGCATTTCAAGGCGATATTCTAACCATTCGAGATGTCGTTTCATTAAGGCTGTTGTGTACTATAACCCTCTTGGGTTCGCTCACCCAAATGTTAACCTATGAAGAAAATCTGCCTACAATTTACAGCTACATAAATACTGATAATCCAATAAAAATGATATTTTCAGATAGCCTGAACTATTCTGCACCTTGCAAAAGGATTCATTTTTATAAATTTCCTCCAGCAAGGGAATTTGTGAGCGTTTAAATCACACTATACTAGATTTTTTTCCCCGAATAATTAAAATTAAAAAATATTATTCGCATTTTTTAAAATCAAAAATGCCCCGAGGTGTAGAATTTCTATCACTATTACAGAGTATAATTAAAAAAAATTAAATCGAAGTTGGCAATCCTTGGACAAATTTTCTCCATAGGTTAACATTGAGGTGAAAAAATCCAATAGGGTTAGTGGCACAGCAGTCTGAACCTTACAACATTACAAATGATCAGAACATTTGATATAAAATTATACAATGTACATAATTAAACATTTCTCAACAACATGATATAAGCTTAAATGAGATTAAAAAAAATCGATTCTGATGTAAGAAAAATTTGTAAACTAGATATTTTCAATAAAAAAGCGTCATATGGAGACAGATTTTTTAAAATAAAGTGCAGATATGAAGAAACTTTGAGAGGCTTATTCAGGAACAACATTTCACTGCGTAGTTATGTAATCGTCAAGATACCTGTCCGTAATGTAGTTTGTTATGGCTTCGCTTTCCGGCTATTCAGAAATATATGAAGCCAAGAAAAATATTATAAATGTGAAAAAGTGGAGGTGAATAATCAGCAAAAATAGTTATGATGTTTACTCCAAACAATCCTCGTGTCGCTTGGTAATATAAGGGTTAAAACATGTGTTCGAGAAAAAGAAAGCTCTGCATTTGACCTTGTGGACAGAAAGCTTTGCCTTGTATAAGCTTAAGGCTGCTGTGTACTAATATTATGTATTTGTTCACCTCAATGTTAACCTAAGGAGAAAATATGTCTACTACTTACAGCTACATAAATGCTGAGAATCAAATAAAAATGGTATTTTCAAATAACCTGAACTTTTTCGGCACCTTGCAACAGGATTCATTTTATAAATTTCATCCGTCAATGGAATCGATAGGCGTTTAAAACATACTTTACCAGATTTTTCCCCCGAATAATTTAAATTTTAAAATATTATTTGCCCTTTTAAAAAAAAACGAAAGAGTCCCAAAGTGTAAAATTTCTTTCTCTATTATGGAGTACATAAAAAAATCTTTAATTCCAAGTTGGCAATCCTTGCTCAAATTTTCTCCGTAGGTTAACAATGAGGTGGGCGAATCCAATAGATTTAGCACACAGCAGCCTTAATTATTCTAAGGGAAGAGAAAAGCAAAATGTGAACAGAAATGGACGATAAAGTCAGCGTCATTGTGGTTCCCAAATAAATAAGGGAATATCAATGGTGGTTTTGGGGCTAATGGAACCTGTGACTCAGGAAGAAAACATGTAGTAAAAGTGATGGTTATGAGGTGGCGTTGTGGGGTAATTATCAGTACATCTGTAACGAAAGCAGATAATTTTACTGTATTTGATCACTATGTAAGTCTTTGCTACCATAAAGCAATTGTACGTATAAGAATGTGAGGCAAGTTGGGGTACTTAAATAAAAATATTTTATCTATAATGAGTATTGCATTCAGTGAAATAAACGTATGTCATTAATATATCATTACAGCTTTAATAATATATTACAGAGCAAAATTATATGAAGTCATTAATACGAGAAAGCATCTCACATCATTGAGATTTTTTTTATATCAGTTGAAAGGAAAGTTCAATAATCGTGAGAACGTATGAACGATCTTCATTTAATCGAGAATTTAACATTCATAATTTAAAACTAATCAAACCATATAACCAACAGCTAGCTATTCTTACATCTGTATGGAAGTGCGTATTATTCTGAAATTATGCCAGATGCCCTTAATAGACATGTAAATTTGATATTAAATTAATTAAATAAGTGATTTCAATTGTTTCTTCTTCCATTTGAGTTGATGAATTTTCTATGCTTGAAAAAACTTTTCGCCACGATTGTGCAAGGGATTTCATTGATTTTACATTTGACCATGCCTTACTCCGTATATTGCATCTAATACTGCAATTTTTCCAAAATAATATTAGATAGATTGTCACTGTTATCATAAAGAATTCTTAGAAGCTCATCACGAAAACTTGGTCAGCCCGAAAACCGGCATCTCGGTCCATAGGTTGAACTACGGACATAACATTAGGAGGTAAAACTTTTACAACAAGGATTCCTGGATTTTAAAACGCTTTTCTTGCGATTAGACGCAGCAAAATCTAATAAAAAAACTGTCTTTTGTAGTAATCTTTTTTTTTTCATCAAGAAAGCACTTAGGTTAGGTACCCGTTTTTCATGGAGCCAATAATTTCTTTATTCCTCCAAGCTTCTTTTTTTCATAGTAATAGCCTACAGGTAAATCTTTTCCCTTGGTGCCCTTAAATAGCCTTAGTTTTTTGGCTTTTCCGATCACCTAAATTTTCCTTTCATGGTTTCCTGATGCATTATTTCACCAGGATTCTTTTGATGATTTATGTCCAGGGGCAGTCGTTCTATTGCGAAAGCTTATGTTTTTGACTGCAAGCACTTCCAATATGAATCTGTTTCGTCTGTGACATTGATCTGGTCAAGTTGAATATTTTCCTTCTCTACATATTTCTGAATATCTCTGTGAAATCCATCAGCTGCTGCATCATTAGCGCAAAGTTTATCGCCATGTATAGAAAGCTCGCTGACTCCATGTCATAGCTTAAATCTACTCAGTCATCCAGATGAGGCAGCAAAGTGTCCGGTTAGTCCAAATGCTTCGTTGATAAACCTGATTTTTTCGATACACATCGCGTCAGATATGGAAAGTCAGAAACGAACAGTTCAAGGATACTGCTTTCAAAATTGTTCCATGGATGGAACCTTTGCTGATAGCAGAGACAAATGGACTGGCAATCTTCGTATGGCTTTCCATTGGGCTAAGTTGTAGAAAAGGGTTTCTGAAAGATTTGTATGTTGTCAGAGCTCCGACGTATGAAAGGACATATATAATGACGCTTTCAGAAATTTACCAGAAATAAATTTTGCTTGCACTTTGAATTTGGATTTCGATAAAGGTGAAACTGCATCACTTTGCAAACGTCTTCTAAGCTTTAAATTTTGGGTTTTAAATTTCAAGGCTTTAAATTTTGAGGTTAGATTTTAGCGGTCTTTAAATGAAGAAACAATGACTTGATGAAAATGGTTTCCACTCCTACAATACCCCCGTAAGGTAATGGGTAATTTTCTGCTGTAATGTTTTGTTGGGATTTTCTCTTGCAAAGACAGAAATTCTCATAAAATATGATCTCTATTAAAAGCACCAATTTTCTTTCATATGAATTTTTTGGGTGTCTATTCTGGGTGTATACATATAATACAGCAGACATCCGGTTTTTAGTATAACATTCCCTACCAGGTCAATGAGGGTTGTGCTTCTAGTTTCGTCATGTTTCGATCAACTTTAGCTACTCAGAGGCTAAAAAGGCCGAAATCACAGTTTAAATCCAAAATTGGAAGTGTATATTTCCGAAACTTTTATAAAATGAAACCACAGATACTGAAATTGAAAAATTCATGTACAGGATTTTAATATCTGTTCTAAAGATGCACTTTGATTGATTACGTCACACAGAGTTTTAAAGGTGAAATTTTAATCCAACTTCATATCACTAGAATATTGTCTGGATTAAATCAGTTCCTTTTTACAGCGAATTTACAAATGTCTATACTTGAGTATATAATATGCAATATGAACTGATGTTTACATTTATTCACTTAGAAACATACCATTTTATGCTTCTTTACTATATCGGAAATTAACATGAAACGTAAAAAACAATTATTTTTGCTCATGAATCTATAAAAACATATTAATTTTATGTGACATTTTATTCAAGCTTAAAGTTCTGAAAAGCAATAGTTTAATAAAATAGGTTTTTCTTAATGATATGAATTCATAAAAAAATCTGTTTCTTTTGAAAGACCTTTAAGCGTTCATTGTGGAAACTTCTTTATCCTATTCCTGGATCGGCTGATTTATAATGCTAGGGGTAAGACGAACAATGACACGCTTTTCTGTAACAAGACCAAATTCGCGAAAAAAAAATAAAAGATGTAATGCATGAAAAGGAAAATGTGGCATTTTGCTTGCCATAAATGCTTATTTAAAGTTCTACTTCAGACAATATGCACGACATTTTGCGTGACTACCTACATACATCTTGTTTTCGCATTACATGGAAATTCAAACCACCAGGTCGATAGTTTGACATTAATTTGCTGAGAGAAGCTGATTTTTGAAGCATATTTTTCACAGTAATCAACTTTTTTTCGATAAAATATCTGGCCAGTTAGAGAGTATTTTTGTTTAGTGTTTTGCATGTAAACAAAATGAAAATGCCACATTTATAAACCATGAGTTTCCTACTGATGAAGTATTGACTGTTCTCTTTCATCCCAGATTGTAGTATGACTAAAAGTAACGTGAGCAATATTTTGAAACGTGTAGCTAAATTGAGTACAAAACTGAACCGGAAATTTTTTGTCGCCAGAAATAACTGGTTATTAAAAAGAAGTAGAATTCGGAAGAAATACATTAAACGATAGAGTTGGACTAGGAGCTATCAAAATTCAATACTCTGAAACTTTTTTTTATAGTTTTATACGCTCCTTTTCTATTTTTACATATTCATGCCAAATTGAATGGATAAAACCTATTTTAATTCTTCAATTTGAGTATAAATGACGTTTTTCAAGCATTTTAACATTAATGAATGGGTTCGTTTGTTTCATCTCAAGCATAGAAAACTAGATTTAATTGAATTATGTATATAATCGCCGTTGTCTGTGTATAACACTTCCGGACTGTACTCATCTTTCAATTGAAGCCCTCAGTAAACAAACGGCCCGTTAGGCCTAATTTCAATTTCAGATGTGGATCAGAATTTTTTCTTACCTAAAAACTAATATCTTCTCCATCAAATCACGTTTGTTCAGCCTATTTTTCTATAAAACATTCAGAACTAAATAAAAATTGGATGTTTTTAGCTGTATATTTAACAGTTTTTAGAAATCTGTTTACTTTTGCGATGAATTCTGAAAGTAAACAAACTTGAATGTGAATGAATCAAGTAACTCAAGTATTCATATCGCGTAGTGAGCTGTAAAAAACTGGATGGCAGTCTACTACTCCAATTGCATGAAAAACTAAATAAATAAAAAATAATGAAAGGGTTTGCTTTTACAAGGTGTGGATTAAATGCAATATTGTTAGATAATTCGGGATATTTTTTAACTTTCATATACTTTTTCCATTATGACGTCATTATTAGTATTATGACGTCAAAATGACGGGTTAACTTCTAGTTATTTATAAACAAAACGAATATTAATGGTTTGGGAATTTTTTTTCCACTAGAATGAAAAGAGTGGTAAGTATTTTTCTGTCTATTAAATTACATTGTATAAAATTCCCATGTAAATAAAAGTTTCAAACGAGAAATAGATCTTTCAACTCTAAGAGTATAGATTTAATAGAATAAATAAAAAGTCATAGACAGAAACATATAAAGGATAATGAAAAAAATCAAAAAAGGAAAAAATAGTAATATAAAATAATATTACATTACATATTCTACATTCCTAAAAACTATTTATTATCTCTCGATGTTTTGCATATATACTAAAAATACGACCTATTTTGACACCTAATAAAGTCTAGCAGACTACTGAAACTGGTATTCCTTGCAAAATGATGGACTTAAAAATGCCTGTGAAGTTCTTTTATGTAATCCGACATCTGTATATCTGCATGAATACAAATAATATACTAGGTAAAATCGCTTAATATTTATAAATATACCATTTATTTTTCTTTAGATTTACACAATACAGATATCTAGAAAAACATGTTTTAAATAGCACGAGAATAGCCCATTTAATCTTATCGGGTCTTGGCAGTCTCAAAAGATTAAAAACTTTTTAGGAAAATCTTTTGGAGCGACAAACTATTTCATGTACCTGTAATATTGGGAAGGAAAAACGAAATTCATGGACAGTATATGATTGAAGAAAAGGTAACATATGAATATTTTAGTATACAAGACTTGCATATTAAATTCGCAATGAAATATTTTACCAAATTCTTGAGAATATGGCATTTTTGGCCGATCATTATATATTTACATTTATGAATACCTTTCACATAGCGTGTTAGTAAGAATCCCACATAGAAATATACGTGCATAGTGAGTAACGTCAAAGCATTAAGTTACGGTGAAAATATATTAGAACTTGAAGTATGTATATATATTATTTTAAAATATGGCATTTCATTGTATAAACAAAAGATGAGGAGGCGAGAGGAAAATAAACATCATACACGTAAAATTAGGATGAAAAGAGAAATGTTTCTAAACTATATTAAATCTTTTTAAACGACTAAATTTCGCCACAGACTTTGAAACATTTTTATCTCGTTTTTGTAAAATAACTATGCTGGCTGGAAAATTGAATCTGGTTCCTTCTGTTTTCTGGACAGACCTTAACATTAAGCCATGTCAAGGTACCTTCACATTATCCGTCTCATTAGACACCTTTTGCGTAAGACGTATTTTTTTAATTCTGAAGATAATTGACACTCCTAATATCCTGCAGATTGGGGAATCGAGAACAACATATTCCTAATGATTTTTAAAATGCACCTTAAAAAATTGCCCCACATTTTTGTAGTTGCTTTAAATTTTATATAAAAAATTTCAAGATGTCAATACATTTAATATCAAAGCAATAATTGTAAATTTTATTATATTAGATGTATTAATTTATTGGGGTTTGGTTAATTATGTTACCCCTAATGTTAGTTTAGAGGAAAACCGATTAGATATACTATCGTTGAAAACTAATGTGATATTTAGTTGCTGTTATTTTTATTATGTGGTTATATAATGTGGTGAAAACATACATTGATATTAACATCATGTATGCTTTTAGTGCAGTTTTAGTGCTTTAATATTTTTTGCTTCTGATTTTTATTTCTATCCTTATGTCTCTATATTCTCTTAATTGAGTGTGGGACACATTCGACGCCTCACTATGCACTGAAGTTTTGTAAAGCATAATCTAGATATTTTACTAAAAACCTTATTTTTTATGATGTATTTCCAAGAGAAAAATACTTTTTTGAATAATATCAGACCTCTAGGGACGAATATGTAATCATCGTGCCTATAACATATGTAATGATATAGAAAACGAAAATGTGTACATCATCTCTATTCTCGTTATTGATAAACAACACATCTCTTATCATCCATGCAACTTAATTTAGAATCCGAAGAACACGTTTTCTGCAGGATTGCTTAGAAATTGAAACAATCAAGTCAATAGATTGAAAGTAATTTAGAGATCGGGGATAATATGACCAGAGTTTATTTTACCAGTAATCAACTTTTTCGCGATAAATTTTTACGAAAGTATCTATGGTTTCCAATTGCTGTTCTCCTATGTGTTATTTAGCATGAAAACAAAAAAAGAAATGAGCGGCTAATTTATGTCATTTCTTTTTTAATGAAATATTGGCTCAGATTATTTAGATTCTATGCAAACCATGGATGTGAATTATATTATTAGTCTCATGAATAAATGAAAGCTGGCAAATAAAACTAATAAAGCTTCCTTGTTTCTTTGAAAGAAAACTAATTAAAGTATATTTTAAGAAAACCAAAGAAATGTAACTGAAAATAGCGACACAGAGGTAAGACAAAAACAAATGAATAAATTATTCAATATATATATATTTTATGACTATTTATATAAATATAATTATTTATAATGAATCTTGAAATTGTTATTTCTCCCCTTTGATACTGCATTTATTAGTATGTTCACAGTTTTTTTACAGATTATTAGTTTCAAAATTCATAAATTTATTCAATAAGGTGTAATTTAGAATTTCATATAGTTTGTGAAGGTTTTATCAGAGATCAATATAAATGCCATATGGTAAATAACAAAATTTACTTCCTTTTCTTTTATCGCTACAATATGAATTATAAATTTATCATATGCGTTCTATGTCTTGAAATATATTATCCTTACTTTGATTTTTCATCCGCATTTTTCATAGTTTGCTAGTTATTATGAAATCGTGTGGGGCTGATTAGTGAAGTTTGTAATCTGACTTTATTGTGTCACGTCTTAGTGGCCTGTCTAGAAAACGTAAAGCCTATTGGGTTTCATGAGAAGGAAAAAATGGTTATTATAGAATTTCAAAGAAATTGATCTCTCTTTATATGCATAGAATACTCAATAACTCCTCGTAAAGAGAATTGTTTCATAATTTTAGTAACAGCAGTATACTGAACTATTAGAGCATCCTGAAAGTAAAAAACCGATTATTCATAGATCCTGCATAGGTCATTGTAAATGTGCCACAGTCATTTGGTTCCTGGATGTCTTGTGCTTCATTTGGTGTAAATTATATTATACTATAAAGTTTTTTCGCTCTGCTGTGTTAGTTTAAAGATGACAGTAAAATTGAAAATCCCGCCAGCTGTGAAGTGCGATCTGTGATAAGATTTTTGAATGCAAAAAATGTTAGCGCGATACGACCATTAAGGTACGACCATAAATGCTGAATGCTACTGCGAAACTCATAAGAAACTGTTCCGAGAAATTCCGATTCCAAGGCGTGGGTTACTGAAGTGGGTCTGCTGGAGTTTGTCTCTTGCATGACAACGCGCGGCCGCACAACGCCGTTCGTGTGTGTGGCTAATGTCCCTGGGGGATGACAACATTACACCCCAGTCCGGTGTACATATGAATATAAGACATAGAAACAGACAAATGACACAATCACAGAAGAATTTTATTGACAGACGATGACACCGGCGATGGACGATGGGTTGCAGCTCCCCTTTCTAGACGGGGTTCCAATTGCAGGCGGAAGACTGACCGGTTCCCCAGAATACAGCCAAGTCTTATGCGGGAATCGAACCCACACCCCCGGCGTGGCAGGCTGATGCCTTATCCACTTAGCCACTGGGTGACACGCCGTTCGTACACGTGCATTGCTTGAACAGTTTGGTTAGGATAGTTTTGAATAACCACCATATAGTTCCGACCTAGATCCTAGCGATTACCATTTTTTTTCTTCACCTGGAGAGATTTTTGGGCGGTCAGAGTCTACAGAGAGATCAAGAAACAAAGGATGCTGTAAAGGAGAGGCTGGATAGGTTGGCGGTTAGTTTCTTCGACGAAGGAATACAGAAGCTAGTCTCGCGATACTACAAATGCTTCAATAAATATGGGGACTACATAAAAATTTTCTGTGACATATGTTTGAACATTTGACAATAAAACAATTTCAGAAACTTCTACCTAAATGTTTCTACACCCAGTCGGTTCTTACTTTCTGGATGCGCTGATATGTAATTCGATTGAGTACATATAAAAGGTCGACCTATTCCATGATTGCGTGATCATCAAAATTAATCAAGTCCTGTTGCCTAATGATTATTCTGTTAGACATAAGGATTAACCCATTAAGCGCCGCTATATGAACCGCATCGTCTAAATAGAATCTAACGTATATTTCAAGTACATTACTTGACGCAATTGATGTGCAGTTTAAATTATTTTTTTAAATCTGCATTCGTATAGAATTTATGATAGGATCCCAAGATGGGAGACTTGGCGCCTAATTGGGGTGACGCTTGTTTCTTCCCTCGTATGGAGATCCGAGCCGTATGTTACGCTAAATTCATGGAAGTAAGCATTTAATACCTCCAGAAACGAGTATTCTACATTGTTTATAGAAATAAATATCCATTTTTTAAAAATATCATTGTAATTTTTAATCACGTATGAAAATTTCCTGAGGCAGAACGTGATAGCCACTAAATAAGACGATTCCGATAAATTTTTGTATGTCCATTTCAGATAATGAAAATGCGTTGTTATTATTTTGCAGAGAATACCCTAAAGTTTCTTTGGTTAGATGTTTCATGATCTCCGAGTCAAAGTACATTTGGAAAAGTTCATACGGAGATTTCATTGCCAATTTAGCCCGGGTCTCTTCAAGTATTGCCATGTCTTCGGATTCAATAGCCAACATTTGATTTGCTTTTTTCTAATTTTCTAATTTCTTTTCGGATTTCATTTCCTTCAATTTGTCTCTTCCGTACTTGTACAGTCATCTGAAGTATCATTTGTAATGGGTCTTTTTCTCTTCTTACGTTTTATTTTCTTCTCAAGATTTCTACTTTCTCGCTGTTTGACTTTTAGTTCAACTTGTCCAGAAACATGCTCTAGAATCATTTCACCTAATTAATCATTATCTGCAAAATTTTAGACATCAGTTACATGATCAGGATTGGAGGACAAACATACTACTTTCTTTTGAGTATTCATCAGAGTCCAAAGATTGCATATCTAAGATTACAATCTAAAGCTTCTTCAATTGCCAAAAACTATTTTGCTATTTTGTAAGATTAAACAAATAGTTTTAAATAAACCTCCCATGAAAATGTGTCTGGGTACAACCTGATCCCTAATTCTTCACAGAAATAGATATAAAGACAATGAATCAAACGTGCGTTCCATATGGTAGACAGGAAGTTAAATCCAGCTAGTCAGAAGACGCCAAGCCAAGTCTCCGAATTTGGGACTTTTCAAAATAATTGCTTAGAAATCAGTCTTAAAATATTTCATTTTATTTCCACTTGAAATGCAATATTCACAGTATTAATGCTTTTCATTATTTGTAAAAAGCAAATCACTTACATATATATATTTTTTCTGAATTTTTTTTACTAATGTAAGTCGAATTTGTCAGTTTTGCACATATTCACACGACTCTAAAATAAAGAAATTTTAAAGTTGCCCTTCTGGAAAAAATTCACAGTATACTTTGTACCATTAAGATACAAATAAAAAAACAATTTGTATATATCTTAATATTACGTTGATAAAAAAATAATAATTGAAGGTTCCTAAAATGGCATACTTGGCGCATAATGGGTTAAAGCACAAATGGAATATACAGTTCAAACAATATTGGAGAAAGCTATCAGATGTTTGATCCAATGATCCCCGAATGGCAAAATAAAAGTTTTCGTTTGTGTTCCTTACGAAGAATGCTCTACTGCGTCCTATTGCATCCACTCATATAGGTTCTTAGAGGAACATTGCAATGTTTATGGATTGTTCCAATACTATGTTATAAGAAGAACGTAGATAAAAATAACTTATTTAGGCCACCTTTGAATTTTCATCTTCTACGAAATTTAGTTTGATCTGAAATTAGTCTTCGTGAATGGACGGAAACACAAATAGATAATATGCGGGACTTTTAATGCGTTATAAACGCGGGCTTGGAACATTGCTCTCCTGTTAGTTGGTCAATTTTGGGTACTTATGGAGATGTAGCTAGACCACCCACTCGTTTGTTATCCAAAGAAGAAAATTATACCCATATGCACACTCTTGTATTCTATTATTCGGTAAACGGTAACAAAGCGTGATGATTATCATTTAGTTTTAATCATTACGATGGTTAAAGCAAAATCTTTAGACCGTTCCAAGTTTTAAGGATTTTAAAACATATGCATGTAAACAAATAAAATACTGAACATTTATTTTTTAAATTGAAATCACAGAATGACCACCTTTGAATTCAAATTACTTATTGACTTTCCGAGACAGTACTAATTGCAAGTCATACACAAAATCATATGTATGTAATAACTATTAAATCCTTTGTAAATAATACCTATAATTTTAAACTCAATATAACGTAATTATAAATGTTAGTATTATAAATTTTAAGTTAAGGGGGTCCGGGACACATTTAATTTTTTTTTCATTTATTGAGTTAAAATTTTGAATTTTTTTGTGATGGTTAACCATATAATTTGTAAATAAAATCACCTCATAAAACTTCTCAAAATGTTTTTAAATTTTTTTTAAATTTAAAATTTTTAATAAAAGTGGGGTAATTTAAAATCGTTATAACTCGAAATATTATTTGTCGAATTTCAAATTTTTTTCATTTAATTAAACAGAAATATATAAGTTTTAATTTTGATTCATCATTTTTTAAAATATAAATTGTTTAAAAAATTAAAAATATTTAGATGAAAAATTACAAAAAAAATTATGTAACTTATTTTTAAAAGTAAATAATTTTTTCAAATTTGCTGAATCAGAATTAAAGTAAAATAGTTGAAAAAGACATGTTCCAAGTTTCAACTATTTATCTTTAACGGTTCTTGACTTATAACAATTTAAAGACGAGAAATGGGGAAAAAATCCGTCAAGCAGGAAAACGCACTTACAGGTTTAAACAACAATTGGCTACTATTAGAATGCTGCAAAAAATAATTTCTCCTGTTCTAATTAAGATAGAAACATTATTTAAACGTCATTTTAAGCGTAAAATAACACATAAATTTTTAATTCGGTAACTTATTTTCGAAAATTTTAACAATTTTGTGTCTTGGACCCCCTTAAATAACGTAAAGTCATCATACACTTAAATTAATTAGCATGATCCGTATCTATTAATACCGAAGTTGGTGTAACGCGCAAACACTCATTTAAAATGGGATTAAATTTTTCTAATTAAATTGATTTCTCGGTCCAGATGATAGTGCATTAAACGTGAGTAACAGATCACTTTTGGATCTATTTGAAATTTTAGAGATATATAAAAATAATGTATAAAACCTTTTTTCTACACTGTTAGATTTCCGAACTCCCAATACCATACTAACGAAAACCTCGATTCAAAACTAAGACATACTATGGATAAAACTATTAAAACTCGATCCACAGTTATTAAATCCCTTTGCTCTGCCGGTTAATGTAATGTGATTGCAATTCTTAGTGTACCTTGAACTGTTAGATGATCCTTCAGTAATGTTCCACTTTAATTAACTTTGCCATCAAACTCGCAGAGTATGTAACATATCTAAGTAACTGCTGGTTCGACGTGATATTCCAGCTATTGCGCATTTACTTCGGTTTGAAATATTCGTTATTTATAAATTTGACATCTGGCAAATCCTTCAAAACTGCAGCAGAAATAGTCCAAAATCATCTCATAAAATGGACTTTGCAGTTTGTTAAATTACTGAAGGTAATTTATACTAAGACTGCTGAAATGAAGCAGAATTACTAAGTCTCCCAGATTTTTACTTGTTTTCCCAAAATTTGTTAGCCCTAAAGATCATATTCAGTTAGTTATCGCATCTAGAATTGATAATTACAACTAGAATATAAGATGCTCTTTTCTAATCACACCTATATCTTCACAAAAATTTTCAGATATACTGAATTAAATGTACAAAATATTTTCAGTTTTTGTGTTTTCGTTGCTCTGTGTTTAATAAAATGGTGAAATATATAACATTTTTATGTACTGATTCGTCAAAATCATATGATGTATAATCAGGCAAAAGAAACACAAGTAGTGAAAATTTATCCTAGCACATATTGAAAAACTAAAGCTATATAGAAAAGTTAGCACCAAGCTAGTGATGAGTGATATTATTATATTCAGTTAATTATCAAAACTAGAACTGTTAATCACTACTAGAATATATGATGCTTCCTTTCTAATCGCACATATCTTTACAAAATTTTTTAGATATACTAAATTTAAAATACAAGATATTTTCAGTTTTCGTGTTTTTATATATATTTTTGTGATTTATATGGGTATTCAAACGAAGGATTTGTGTATGTGCCAGTCCTATATTGTAAATAAAAGCTATGTACAATAGATATTATATATTTTTACGAAGAAACGTAAAAATTGAGTATTATAGGATAAACTACTCAATAGTTTTCTATGACGTCAAGTATCAAGATGTCAAATCATGACATCGATTTTTGATATGATTAATCTAATATCAAAAGTATTCTCCATCTTATGCTAGAATTTTCGTAGTAACTAATTACAGACCCAAAGAGTCATGAAGTCTTCGAGATACGATCGCTAAAGAAATCCATATGAAAGATGGCTATCGCTGCTGAAAGCTTGCTATCTTCTGTTTTTTGCCTGAGGATGCATATAAGCAAACTAGTCTTTCCGATAAACCGGAGCATTCTTTACAAGAAAAAAAGACTTTCTTTTGCTTTTCTAGAGACCAAATGACTAGATTAATTTGATTTCTTATACATCGAAAATGTTTTACTTCTGTAGATGTGAGTAAGAAAACAGAGAAGTAGCAGTAAAAATATCGATCGATATATATATATATATATATATATATATATATATATATATATATATATATATATATATATATATATGTATATATATATATATTGATATTATGTATGTATGTATATAAATATATAACATAATATAAGTTTTTATATGATATTTATTTCTATGGTTAGTCTAAATAATGGGAAAGTATCAGTTTTTCCTGCTTTGATATTTAATATGGTACTTCCGTAGAGATCATTTTATTGCAAGAAACAATACCCATAAAAAATTAGACATATTGGACAACATATGTAACTTAGAGTTAATTTTAATTGATAATTATTAATTGAAATTAAAATCCTATTTTAATTACTATATAATGAGTCATGCATTTCAGATATTCGTATGTCTAAATTAAATAGTGAAATATTCATCCAAATTATCTTACTGAGATTTTATTAAATAAAAATCATTAATTTAGTAAACACACTTTTTGAATTAAAAAACAAAAAACACTTGACTTTTTAAAGTTGTTTAGTTATTAAAAGTAAGTCAACGCTTTCTGTGTTTTATAAAATGGTGATATATATAACATTTTAATATACTGATTCTTCAAACTAATATGATGTATAATCAGGCAAAAGAAACACAAGCAATGAAATTTATCTTAGCGTATATTGTAAAACTAAAGCTATATAAAAATGTTAGCACCAAGATAGTGAGGGATGATAGGAAATAGAAACCTCAAACGAACCACGACAAAGTTTTAATAAAAAGAATTCTATACTTTTATAACTATGCTAAAATTACTTAGACATTTTAAACTTCACATAAGACCTGTAACTCAATAAAGTTGACTAAATGTTTTAAAAACGTACTGTCTAACAATGTCTTTAAATGTTTTACATACAGTCACTTTTGTTCAAATTAAACTTTCTTTCATACTGGTATTTAGAAAAGGGAGTACAAATTTATATTCATATTTAGGGTAGAATGATATAGTAGAAGCAAGTCCGTTGCACAATATTTGTTTTACTGTAAAATACAAATTATAATAATAATTTTTGAAATTCATTAAAATTCATTTTTTAAAATAACAATTTATGTAGCAGTATGTAAAAAATCAGTATTTCTTAGATAGTTAGAAACTACTTATAAGACTTACAGGAGTTATGACTTGTGAATAACCTTACAGTTAATCGTTAAAGATATATTATCAAAGAAAAAAGTTTCTGCAAGGTAATAGGCAAAACTGTTAAATGTAAGGTAATATAGCATGTACGGCACTGGATCAGTCAGGGGCATTTCATACAGAAATTTCAAAACAAATTCCGGTCAGATTTAATAAAGTTTATCATAATCATCTACACCTATATGATCGAAACCAGAATCATCCGCTCTCAAAAAGCGATATTTCTATAAAGTTGGTAATTTTGGAAACATTTTTGTTAAGAAATTATAAGGAAGCTCTTAATTATGATTTTAGTATATTATTAAATGCCGTAAACTTTGTAGTTCTCTTAGATAGCCTAATTCTAAAAAAATGTGCTTATCATTAATTTTTTAATAGTATGTCTTCATTACAGAAAATTTTTTTAATTCCCCCGCATTTCATGCAATCAAAATATTGTTTTAAAAGTAGGACTGTTTATATTCAGGTCGTAGTATTCGGATACCCGTTAATATCAGTTTTGAAGTTTGGTCTGAATTAGGTGTAACAGATAATATGCGTCAATTTCTTTAAAATATGAACAATGGGTTACTCCGTTTTCGATCGGTTGGTTTTAGCTAAAGTCTTCATGTGTTGCTCAGGGAATTCACAAAACGTATTATAGATAATCTAAAATGTGCTACGTAAGGCTAAACTAAAGTCTGCACTCTCTTTTTTCTCTGAACCTGTAAGGCTCGTTCAAGACCATCATTATGTCTACGAAAAAATTCTCAGCAAGCCCAGCTGGTGGGTAACAGGTCATTTTCAGTTCCCGAGTTATCCTTAATATTAGTACAGTAGAAGTTGTGGCATATATGTCAATCTATATATATAAACCAGTGCCGTAACTGACGGACTGACTGAAAGATAACGCACAGGCCAAACCGCTGGACCTAAAGGGCTGAAATTTTGCATGGCGATTCTTTTTATAGTGTAGGGGTGAACTAAGAAAGATCTTTTAAAAATTCTTTTGAGATTTTTTAAATTAAATTTTTAAGATGTTTTTGTAATTTTTTTAAAATTTTGCATTTAAAATAATAATTTGAGGGTTATAAAATTTATATCACGATAAAGATCATGAAAATTCCTTTAAAATGCATTTTTTTTCGAATCTTTACCTCCATTTTCTGATTTTTGGTGAATTTTTAAAGATTAATTTTTAGAATTTAATTTAATTAGTGCTGATCACGTGGTTTCTTTTCTTTTTGTGATACTTTAAATTAATTTTGCGTCACGTGCAGAACAACGAAATAAATGGACAAAAAATATTAAAATACAGTAAAATAGAAAATTTAACCACTAGACTTATTGAGATGGAAGTTTTTAAGAACTTAATGCAAATTACTATATTTTATGGATATTAAACATACAAATTAATTGCATACATTGACTGTTGTATTTAATTGGAATATTTTCTTCTACATTATTTTGTCTATAATTTTGTCTCTATATATTTTTTAGGTTTTTTGAGGCATTAATTGCATACATTGACCTTTGTATTTAATATGAATGTACTCCGTAGCGAAGCACGGGTATTCAGCAAGTATAAATATATGTATTTCTTTCAACAAGCTGTATCTTAAGAGGATAAATAAGTATTTTTTATGAATTCATATTATTTGTCACTAGCTAATGTAATAAGCACTGAATGCGTTATCAAAATTTTACATGAGCAAAAAGAATATATTAGCATTTGTTTATTCAATTGATTCAATTTGATTATTTAATTAATTATTAGTGTCTTACTATTATACACCCAAGATAAACAAACAAGTTTTTTTCGTCCAATAAAGAGCATTGACATATTTATTTTTAGTTAGAATAAATAATGCATGCTTAACTGTTTTATTAGGAAAAAATAATGTAGTAGAAACAAAAGTAAAATTTGTATTATATCAATTTAATATATATAAACATATTTAAGAAAACGGCCTCATTATAGGATATTTTTGTATTTTTCTAATAACTAATTTTCTTTTCGGAAGCCAGGTTTATGAAAACATATAATCCAATAATTCCTAGATCTATGCAGCAGCTAATTGCCTGACGCGGAGGGAAACTCGCCAAATATTTCCGGTTGAAACTTTCGGGAAATCCTTGGGAAAGTGGGACTTGGTCGCTCAATAACAAACTATCTTCTCTCTTTCTCCCTGAGGGAGATCTGGGCCAGCTCCGTTTTCCGATACACGAAGGTATTCTCTTTGTTGGCGAGTTTTATCTTGACGGGGGACGAATTCTGGCAGTTTTCGAGCTCTAGAAAAATTGTGTGGGAGAACTGATTAAATGGATATGGTTAAGTTTATTTTTTATCTGATTTTTTTCTTTTTATTGTTTGCTATTGGCATCAGTTAGAAAAGCGCCATTATTAACGTTTTTCTATCTTTGCTAACGCCATGGAAGTTTGGAATGCAAAAAAAAAACAAAATTATTGAACTGAATGGAACAAAGCAATAACAAAAGAAGCATATGATATCGCTTTAAAATTCCTCGATTTAAAATATAGAGAATAAAAAATTGCATTTAAAGTTGTATGAAAATTTGTTCCTTTTGTTCGCATTATATCTTAAGGAAAAAAAAATAATTACCTATAGACTGGCCTTTATTTACAACCTTGCAATCTTGCATTTGCTAAAACCTTGTACATGCATTGATAAATTGAAAGTTAAAATGTAGATATATGACTGATACATGATATTATCATACACCCCAGTTAATTTAAGTATTACTATAACTACGGATATCTAGATATTTATAAACTTTTTTGAAATCCTTGCAATCTTACATTTACTAAATCTTGTACATGAATTGATGAGTTGTAAGTTAAAATGTAGATATATGACTGATACATGATATTAAAGTACAGCCCACTTAATGTAAGTATTACTTTAACCACCGATATCTTATTATTTATACACTTTTTTTAAATAGTGTTGCCAATCGAAAATAACATTAAAATTTAGAAGGTAATTACGTATGTCACAGAAACTAGAAAAAGTTAAAAAATCTAGCTTTATTTACGTTTAAAACTAAAATATGCACTTTAAGACATCATAATGATTTATCAACAATGTTTACCAAAAAAAAACTTTTTTTGTGTGAGCAGAAAAAAATACACAAATGAAGTATTTTTAAGGGCTATTTTGCTATGAAAGAGAATTAAGGATAATTTGTATTGCCCCAGGGAAACGAAATTGCCAAATGACAAACAACTATGAGCTTATATTTTAAATCTGGCGTAGACGCAAGAAAAAAATTAAATTACTCCAAAGTATGACATCATATTTAGAGTCTTTTGAAACTATGCTTCATAGTACCATTAACTGAGAATTAAATAAGGACTATATGAGTTATGTGGAAATTCAAGTTTAATATAAATTTCCGAAAATTTATTTCTTCTCAGAATCCAGATTTGTCGAGCGGTAAATCTTAATGGGTTCATATATGGAGAACTCATGTCAGGAAGTATGAACAGTAATGAAAAAACACATCAATAAGTACAGATTGTTTCTAAAAATTCTTGCTTGCGCAAGCACGATGTCAGAAAGAATAAAAGTTAATTGAAAGGATTAATTTTCTTTACTATTGAAGAATATTTTAAATTATTTCTCTTACGTATATCCAAATAATACTTTTATTATTTAATTATCTACAGAATTTAAGGATTCTCTCATGAACTGCTTTAAAAAGCTCTAAATTTTCATACGTAAGCAATTTGTATTCTTTTTAATCCTTTGTCTGAAAGCCGTATAACAAATCTATCTTTGTTTTTGTTTCCCTTATATTTCAAAATGATATTTCTATGCGACATTTTAATGAAATAACAGCAGTAATCTATTTTTTTTACTTATTCAAATTTATTCAATAATTCATACATAAATAGTTTTATATATTCTTAATATTTTTTCTATAAACTATACATCTTACTAAAATTCCTTTTTATAGAGAATGGCGTAAAATGATTTTTATACATCACATGTAACATAAAAAATTATTTTTATGTATTTTTATTGATATTAGCTCAACTGATTTGATTATAATGTATCGTTAAGTTTTGAATGAGAAAATGGCAATTTAACTCTTATTAAAATATTTTTGCCCTATCAAGGAGGAAAAGGCAACTTAAATATACGATTTCCTTCTTAAGTATTAATGACAGAAAATATGCATTTATCAGAAATGTGGAATTCTGCTGATGTTGGTGTAATCAGTTGTGTCGGGTTGAAATTAGTTTATTTGTCGAAAAGCTTCATGAAAGAGCAAGTATAATAATTCTTGAAAAGCTATTGATCATCTTAATAGCTTAGGGTATAAAATAATTCGTTTATTCATTAGTTGGTTTAATTACCTCATTTATTCAGCACAACGCATTTCATGGGGACTGTAATTAATAATAATGTAGCTTAATACAACACAATAAAAGTATGAATGCGTTCCCTGACAAAGATGTTACGCAGAAACAAGATCTTTAAAGATTGCGAAATTAAAGGAAAGGATTTAATGCGCATTTTGAGTCTTAGTCGCTTGTATATTGCTTCTAATAGAATAACATCACAAGATACTTTCCGCTCATTATCCTTTGCTTTTTCCCATAGGATATCTTAATAAGAGGAATTTCACCTTGCGAAGTACATTCTAAATTAATCAGCTATAAGATACATTAACTAAACTCAGACTTTTAAAAATATGCAAGTGCATGACAACTTTGATGTTAAATTAAATATGATTGCTTTAATTTGCGATGTAAAATTCATTCTACGCTATGATTGAGTTTGGGGAATAAATTACTTCTATTTTAAAGATAATTTATCTTATTTTAATTTAAATGCTTAACGAAAATAATTGATTTCTTAATTGCAAATTTCGGACGCAAAGATATTCTACGGACAACGCGTGTTTGAAAGAGATTAATCAATAATGTTATACACTTATCCGGTTTTAGAATTTTATAGGTGGAAACGATAAATATGCAAACGAATCATTTTCTCAGACTTTAAAACTTGGCATTATTTGAATTTAGGTACATAAATATAATCTCTTAACCTAACTGCCCTTATTATTCATTGCCAAACTATTTTTATATGAATAGTTTTCTTACTTGCAAACATTATATATATATATATATATAATATATATATATATATATATATATATATATATATATATATATATATATATATATATATATATATATATATATATATATATATATATAATATACAGTGATGCAATGAGAAAAAAATATCGGGAAGAGGGGTCTCAAAAGTCAGTCTTTTGGTCTATACAATTCTGATATATGCGGATATATTAATTGTGTTTATATATATATATATATATATATATATATATATATATGGTTCGACCCTGCGACTGGGCAAGGTCGACTCAGCCTTTCATCCCTTGAGTGGGTCGATAAAATGAGGACCAAGCATGCTTGGGAACTAAACTCTGGGGGTCCCACGTCAGGTTGACCACCTGACTGAGACATATGCTGTATGGCACCCCAAGCCCACGGTCAAGAAAGCGGAGATGGGTACCGCCGGCCCTTGCCCACATCGGACTGTTGCGCCTGAGTTTAGTTTATATATATATACATATTCTACATTCCTTTGCTGTGGGCATTGATGTCTTTTGCCAAATTTGTTGTCGGAGCTTACCTGAAATATTCTTACCAGAAATAAGTCCTCTTGAAGAAATAGATGACCTTGATATTTTCAACAAACCATGAAACCAGCCAATGCATTTTCGACAGCTTCAAAGAGTTTCGGTGAATTATTGCGGCTCTCCCGTTAGGCGCAGTGAGAAAGACCGCGTTTCGAAGTTTTTGTAACCACCGAGTTAAGGGACTGATATTAATAAAGTGCTAAAGGATTCATTTACTCTGCATTTGTTCCGATCTCGACGGCTCAAGAAGAGACTCCAAATCTGTCAAGCACACCATATTCTGCTACCCTCCTCTCCTTCGAAGCTAGTCCTTGCTTGTTATTCCTGCGTCTTCACACACGAGTTGGCATCTTCTAGTCTTCCCACTTAGCGGTCTTGATCTCGAGTTAAAATCGAATTAGCAAAGAGACTGACATTTTAATAAGTGCGTGCGTGAACAATATTCACTGTTCATAAAATGGCACACACGTAGTTTTTATCTTCAAACTGGCCTTCTTTTGTCATTAAGAATATTTTAAATTTTTCTCGGGAGTGTATTAAATCGTAATACACTGAGTGACAATTGCTAAGGAACAGTCACATTTTTCGGAACATTTCATAATATACATTGATTGAAGAAATGAAACTTCGTACATATTTAGTACAGATACTGTGCATTATTCATTATGTAAAATGGTATAGATTACGCCACATGGAAAAAGTAGAAAACGAAAAACAAAAAAGATGCTCTTTAGAGCATTTCCAAACAGCCACGAAAAATGGGTCTTCCTGCCAGAATGAAACAGTTATGAGTACCTTAGTAAGGTGTGTGACCTCCTCGGACACTAGTGCACATTTTGGATCTGTTTTTCATGCTGTCTACTAAAGTATCGAGGAGTCATTGGGGGATATTGTCCCACTCCTCTCTCAAGGCGATTTTCAGTTTTTGGCATGGCTGTGGAAGGGCAAGTTCTTTGAGAAACACGTCTGCCAAGAGCATCCCAGGCACGCTCCATAAGATTTAGGTCAGGAGAGTAGGCAGGCCATGTCATAATTTCAATATTTTCACTTTCTAGTGTGTCCGATATTTCAGCGGTCCTGTGTGGGCACACATTGTCGTCCATAAACAGAACACAGGACCTACCGCACTCCTAAGAAGAGGAACATGATCCAGAATAATCTCTCTGCAATACCGCTGCGATGTAACGGTACCTCGCTCAAAGATGTGAAGCGATCTTTTACCATTGTGCATAATGCCTTCCCACACTATCACGCCTTGGCCATACCGATGGCGTTCCTGAACATTCTGTGGTGCATAACGTGTTCCCCTCTCTCTCCACACTAACTGGTGGCTAGAATCACTTGTCACAGTGAAATGTAATTCGTCAGAGAACATCACTCTGGACCACTCTTGCTGACCCCAACCAATATGTTCATTACACCAACATAATCTTTCTCGATGATGGCGTGGTTGAAGTGGGATACATTGAACAGGCTTTCGTGCATACAAACCAACCTGGTTTAATTTCCTATAAATGGTTCTGGCTGATACATTTGTACCGGTAGCGGTTGCAAGATCTGCAGCTATCTGACTAGGAATGAGATGGCTGTTCGTTTTCGCCACTAGGGATACATATAGGACCTCTTGACGTGTGGTGTTCCTTCCACCACCACCGGCATGCTTTCGCATAGCATTTCCACCTTCAGCGTCCTTTTTAAATCACGATATGACACTTTTTGCCACTCCCATTACTCTGTCCACAGCAGTGACACTGTCCTGTTTCGAGCCGTCCAACTGTTTGTCCACCATCGTAAGAACTCAAATGTTGTCTTGCAGACATTTCGCACTTAATTATAGCTACACCATACTTATTTTCACAGAAATAACTTCCAACAACCTACGGAACCATTTTCGTCAAACACCTAACTGCATGAACTTTCGAATGAATAAAGAGTTTTCGTGCACTGGCTTTTATACAGATAACAGGTCCTGCCCTAGTACGCCCTCTGCATTTCATTTTTCTGTGATTAGTCGGATGTAGGGAACGCTAGTTTGAAAAAAAACAGTTGTTCCTTAGCAATTGTCAAGCAGTGTATGTTAATCTTACAGACCAGACTATTGAGGAATACATCTTTCGTTTTATTTGGGAATTTTTTTTGGTACCAAAGAAGCAACATTTCTAACGGACTTTGTGCTTCCTTCATAATATATTCTATGTTTCATGGACATTTCTTTAATAAATTAGATTTATATATATATATATATATATATATATATATATATATATATATATCGAGTGTACGTGCGTGCGTGCGTGTGTGTGTGTGTGTGTGTGTGTGTGTGTGTGTGTGTGTGTGAGCGTGCGTGCGTGCGTGCGCGAGCCTGCCTACCTGCCTTTTTGCTTTCTATAGAATCCAAAAATGGAAAATTCATTAAAAAATAAATGGTTACAATTTTAAAAAAAGTTTATTATATTCGTCAAGGAATATCATAGTTGATAGTTAACATCTTTGTCTGTGGTTTGATAACAATTTCCTAATCAACTTTGTTGTTAGAAGAGTGTGCGACAGAGTCATCATCTTTATAAGTTAAAAATAATGAGCGTCACCAGACGATTAATCTTTATTTCATGTTTATGTTGCCTTTCACAAATGAGCCTTAACGAAGTTTTCTTCATTACCACATTTTCATGCCAAGCCACAACGATAGATATTGGTTCCAAAAAGTTCAGATTAAGTTCTCATTTTAAACATTTAAAATAAGTGTGTCATGTATTGAATAGGTTGGGCCGAAAAAATATAAAAAAAAATTTAAAGTCGTAATATCACGGAAAAGTTGCGAATTTAGTAGAATAAAAAGGGGTAAAAAAATTAAAATCGGATTATATCTTAAAGTCGCGCATGTGCTCTAAAGTTTGCCGAAATTTGGAAAAATTCACATTTTTACGATAATTTTTAATATTTTTAAACTAGCCTCTTCCCGAATGTAATATCTCAAATTATTATGTATTAGAACCAAAAAAAATAATGCTTAAATATAATTAAAATCCCTCATCATCTTCCGGTCGTTGCTTTCAAATTTAATGAAATTTTGAAAAAAATTACAAATAAATGTAGATAACAGTTCAAGGAAAAAAATACTAACATTTTACATGTTTTGTTTTGGTTTTTTTTACTGAATACAAGTTTAAATGTTTAGAAACAAATTATTTTAGACCATAAGTAATATTTATAAACAGATTAACTTATTGAAAAAATTAAGTTTTTGTGCGAAGAGTTGTAAGTCTATGAAAATCAAGATGAACAATTGAACATCTCCGTTTTCACTCATTCTTAGCTGAAGGTACTTTGAAATCTGATTTATGGGCAAAGTTAGGCATGGTTGACCTTGACAGCAGTGTCGTTCTGATAAAACCATCCCTAGACTCAGCTCCACAAACTTTTCCTGAGGCCTCTGTCATGAGTTTCACACATCGTTCAACTGGCTATGTGTGAAATGGGAATGGCTTGAATGTTATATCCCAATTAGGGACTGAGTCACTTTGAATATATGATTTAATCTCATCGCCACTGATATATTTTAATAATGGACCATATATATTTTAATAATGTTGATTTACCATCTAGGTATATTTTTCAAGAGAAATATCACGACCAGTCAGATAAGAAATAATAGAAGTGACAATATCTTCAGAACTTCCAGAAATTGGAGTAACACGGCCGATGTAGACTGAACCAAGTTCTTGAATTAGCGAGTTATGCTTTTCCTTTTTTACTCTACGAAACCTTTTCGAATGAGCTAGATCTACCACTAACGTGGCGCCTTTCCTCTCATCCAAATAGAGACCTTGTAGTGGAAATTCGTCTGATTTACGTCAGATTTACTACACAATTCAGCTCTAATATTTTGTTTTTGTCGTTTTATTTTGTTTTTGTCTATAACATGGGAGACGTCAGAATCAGTAATTAATCCAACTTCGTGCAAAACACTTGATGCGATCAGAAACTCCATAACTATAACTCAGTAATGCAGTATATTTTAGCTGAATTCTCCTCTGTCAATTATTAGAGGAAACATTTTTTGGCACTTTAAAATCTGCGTCGGTATCGCTACCTTTACTAGAAGGATATTGGTCTTCATCGTCAGTTTCAACAAAATTTACATTTGAATACGAGCACGAGGGTTTCAGATCAGATTCAGATTCATCATCCAAAGTTAAATGGCTGTCACGCGATCTCATTTCCAATGATTTATTAAGTTTCTATATTTCAGATACGTCTACCCCTCCAGTTTTTCCTATTCCGTGTACTCGTAGTAAATAAACAAATCTTAGCTCACTAGCAAGTATTTTATTTTATTTTGCACAAACACAGCTAACAGTTATATCGCATTAAATAAATCTGGAGTTTTGTTACAAATGCATTTAACAACAACGGGGCATTTGCAAGCTGCTACGTCAAAAAGCAATGAGCATTTTTGCTTAAATTCATCAATATTCTGCTTAAATGAATCTTTATTTTTATCCCGTGTAAATGATTTTCGTAGGCTGCAATATTTATCATGCAATGCATTTATAGGTTGCACGATTCTCTTACTTTCTGATACAAACCAATTATTTTGTTAGCTACTGTACTGGCAACTAGTGAAAAACTGACACTTTTATTATTAACATTAAGTGCCAAGTCGTATCTCTCCTGTGAACAATACCGAATCACTTCCTCACCAATAGGAAGCTTGTTTGATAAAAATCTTTAGGTGAACCAAATATAGGGCAGTCAAATACCTGTCTTGTGATGATTTTCTTTGATACAACCATAGTATATCACCGTTAAGGGGGTCCGGGACACATTTTGAATTTTTTTTTATTTATTAAAATTTTGAATTTTTTTGTGATGGTTAACCATATAATTTGGAAACAAAATCACATCATAAAACTTTTTAAAACTTTTTTAAAAAATTTTAGAATTTAAATTTTATAATAAAAGTGGGGTAATTTAAAATCGTTATAACTCAAAATATTATTTGTCGAATTTCACAATTTTTTCATTTAATTAAACAAAAATATTTATGCTTTAATTTTGAATCACCATTTTTTAAAATATTAATTTTTAAATAAATAAAAAATATTTAGTTTAAAAATTACGAAAAAAATTATGTAACTTATATTTAAAAAATCATATTTTCAAAAGTAAATATTTTTTTCAAATTTGCTGAATTGAAATTAAAGTAAAATAGTTGAAAAAGACATGTTACAAGTTTCAACCATTTATCTTTAATGGTTCTTGACTTATAACAATTTAAAGACGAGAAATGGGGAAAAAACCCATCATACAGAAAAACGCACTTACAGGTTTAAATAACGATTAGCTACTATTAGAATGTTGCAAATAATAATAATAATTTCTCTTGTTCTAATTAAGATGGAAATATGATTTAAACGTCATTTTAAGCGCAAAAGAACACAAAAAATTTTAATGCAATAATTGTTTTTCGAAAATTCGAACAATTTTGTGTCCTGGACCCCCTTAAGTCACTAAGTTAGACAAAAATGTCGACACAAAACCAATATTGAAATAAATGCAAATGCCAAAATAATAACTGGAAGAGCGAACGAAACACGCATGAAACACGATGAATAAGTGCAGACTGACAGAACGTTTACGAGACAGTGGTAGGTGGGGGAGTGTCGTGGTCTTTGACACGAGCGAGTTTTGACGAGCGCGAGAATTTGTTAGATTTGACAGCTGTTGCGCGAGCGGAAGACCTTAACCGATTTCAACCAATATTTTTTCTAAATCATTGTCGATTCGAGTAAGAGTCGACTAGAGCTATTACATTTAAATATTGACAAGTTAAGTAAGATAAAAAAAATATCGTAATAATATAATTTTTTCCAAATTTCGGAAAAATTTAGAGCACATGCGCGACTGGAAGATATAAACCGATTTCATTTCTTTTTTTACCCCATTTTAGTCTCCTTAATTCGCAAATTTCCCGTGGTATTACGACTTTTTAAAAAAAATTGAATTTTTTTTTTGGCCCACCCTAGTATAGAATTTCTCTTGTAATTTTAAGCCTTTTTGTTCATACTATTTTTATAGGGGGAACCGTACTATTGCGCAATACTTTTTTTTACACTGCTGAATACTTTGAAAATATTTTTAATTCTCATACCATCTCAGTATTTCGATGGTGATATTGAAAAATCGTTGGAATTTGAAATCATTGCACTCTCTCAATCTAAAAAGATGTAATTACTCTAAGGTTTGGTTATTATTCTCCGTTCCTCAGAAATAGAGCCCTTTTAAAGATGATGGATTAAAACAAAATCAGAGTCATTAATTGAAATTTTTTATGCTTGTTCATTGAAAGAACTCTAATTTCTAGGCGTTTTTGTAACGAAATATAATAAATATTCCTTAAAGATTTTCATTTCTCTTGTGGCAAGTTGTAGGATGTTCATTTAAATAAGTCATTTGTATGCACTGCCATGTATATTTAACATACACTCGTTGTGTGTTCTCAAAATACCTGTAGGGATGTGAATTTATTATACGCTCCTCAGACTACATTGTGGCATCCATATTTCATTCTCCAAGTATAAGGCACTTAGTAAGAGACTAAGTGTGTAATTATTTCCTAAATTGACTGAATTTATTATTCATGTTGCGTTAATTTAGTATGTTGAATTCATTTTATGAAATTATACCAATTATAAAAACCTCCTATACTTATATTAATATTATTAAATTGAAGATGTATAGAAAACTGGGATATAGGCTAATATATTTAACTTGTGAAAGACCTAAACATTTATGACATTTTATTCTTCTAGGGGGCAATTTTTTTTCAAATTGGCGGGATAAATAAAAAAGAAGCAATAACTTTATGATATTTTTTCAAAACAACCAAAATTGGAAAGTCTAATGAAGCATAATTTTTTAGTAAATTTTTAATTAGATATTCCATTTATCAGGAAAAATATAACCATTATTTCTCTATGCAATATATCGGTGGATTGGTTCTAAACGGGCCAATGCCAATTTTTTCAGATTTTGAGTTATTTATACCAAAAGTTCTATTTTAGTAAATATTTAATTCTAAAAAGGCCAATATCAAATAACAAACAGAAAGAGACTATATTTCCATCATAATATCTGCCAATGTCATTTAAGATGTAGTAACTTTAGATCCAAAGAGGGCCAAAGGCATATGTTTTATATAAACTAGTAACAGAGGAAAGTTTTTTATATGATAAATATGTTTTTTACACTAACAATGAACATGTAAAAAAAATAATAATGTGACACGTAGTATAAGAACGACGTAGATATAACATTCAGCAAAATGTTCAATATATATGAATGCTTTTTTCTCGAAACTAACAATTTTGACATTGGTCCTTTTAGAACCAAGCCGCAGATATGATAGGCCTAAAAGTCTGTCCTAACCCGGTATGACAGGGTAATCCTGTGTAAAGTTTTGTTGGTTATTCAAGTTTTAACATATTTCTTTTTATGAAAACTAGAATTATAAAAATTAACACACAATACTAGTTTCGACGAAACTTTATCTATTTAGAAGGGTTCTTCATGAAATTCCCTACCATGAAAACGAAGAAATCGTTTTATCAAGTAATATTTTATTCATTGTCATTAATAAAGTAAACTTTTTCTGGTAATGTATATTGTTGCATCCGAGTTTTAAACTGTTCTCACTTCATTCATAATTATTGCTATCATACACAATTTCCGATTAAACATATATGAAACTACTACGATTGTTTTCTGTGCCGCTGTTTCCTATTTTTCCTTACATTAATAACAAGGATAATTATATTTTTCACTTTTCACTTCTGCAAAATAGTTTTCAGTACGTCAGCTTTTGCCTTTTAAAGCTCCGCTAAAAGTTCGTTGTAGCCATTACTTGTAGGTAAACTAGATGTTTTATTCTGATGTCAATTCACTCAAACACACGTTATCTATGTTGCAAAAGATAACTGTAGTGACCCAAACCAACTAACCAACCGACCATTATTAAACATCTACACAATCAGTCCGTATTGTATTTCGATAATCATTGCGAATTAACGTGAACTCACTCTCCTATGTACTCTATTTTTGAACCCTCCTTATGTATATAAACTTTGTGTAACAGGCTACTGCGAGCAGATCCAGAGCACAATGAACAATTGTTTAAGTCTGAACTTTTCTATAGAAGTGTCGTACGTATTTCACAAATGGTAAACATCAATTCTAGATCTCCCAATTAGAAAATATTAAAAAGTACGTTACTGAGATTGCTTTGCTAGACCTGAAAATGCTTCGTAATATCGGTTACAGTTTTAACGAATTTCTCCGCTAGAAGAATATATATATACAATATATATGTCAGAACTTAGTTGGAAAAAGAATAATCAATGTAAATTTAAAAGGGGCTTGGGAATTAAATTATTTTCATGGCGTAATTGGCCTCTAGTTTTTCATATTTCAAGACTCGCGAAATGGGAAAGGGAAATTCCCCTTTTCATTATATAATCTTGGCGCGTCTGTGGTTAAGCGTTCGAAGAGAAACTCTTATATAATTCCACTTGGAGAAGATGTATAGATTAGGCTCTGACCATGTGCAGGGAGAGTTGGCGCGCGGAGTGATCGTGAGATTGTCAGAGCGCGGGATAAATTTGTTGAGGACGGACGTGTGTGTCGCCGCGTCTATAATTCCGAAATGGCGAGCACTCAGATATACGATGTTATGGAGCAATGGTTGCTGGAAGCAAGATAATAAATGTGGTTTAATTCAAACTATGTGTGTTTTTTGAAGTTGGACTACCTTCTTTTACGCCACCGGACCACCACCGACTGCAACATCATTTAATATTACGGGCGTGAGACGACGTTCGACATATATATATATATATATATATATATATATATATATATATATATATATATATATATATATATATATATATATATATATATATATAGTGCCGTAATTAGACAGGGGCAACAAGAGCACCCTCCCAGGACCCTCTGTGAAGGGGGGGGCCCAAAATACCGTATTTGTTTTATTATTTTACCAAACCTAATTAATTAAGGGGCCCAAATGCAAATTCTTCCCCAGAGCGCAGGCATGGTTAGTTATAGCCCCATATATATATATATATATATATATATATATATATATATATATATATACTGCTCGAAAATATTAGGGGAGCAAGCAAAGAAGTTAAGAAAACCGTGCGGCACAGCCACGTATTTGCATAATATGGATAGTACACGCATATCAATGCGCAATACAGAAGAAAAGACGTAAAAAATTTTGTAATTAAGCTTTAATTATTTGAAAATATGGAAAAAACATGAAAAGATGATTTAGGGCAACAATTTGGTTACATGTAAACGATAAAAAAAAGTATTGATTAGAAATGATGCAAGATTTTTAATATGGCGTGTGGTCTCCTCGAACAGCTAAGACTGCTGCAAACCTGTTTTCCATGGATGCGATGATGTTATCGATAAGACTTTGGGGAATACTGTTCCACTTCTCAAGAAGTGCAATATCCAAGTCTCGGAGAGTAAAAGGAGGCCTTGGTATCGCAGCAATGCGTCGTCCGAGCATGTCCCAAACATGCTCGATTGGATTCAGGTCAGGAGAACACCCTGGCCATTCCATATTCTGTATTGTTTCAGCTTCAAGCATGTTCTGGCATTATCATGCTGGAAAACAAAGGAATCTCTAATGGCTGAAAAGTAAGATATGACATGAGGTCTCGGTATCTCGTCTGCATACCTTCGGGCCATCAAAGTACCATTCCGAATGATATGGAGGTCCGTACGTCCACCTATGCTGATTCCACCCCATACCATAAAACCAGCTCGTCTGTATTGTGACCTTTCACGAACGAATGTGGATTTATTTCGAGTGCCCCTTTCCCTCCATACCAAAACACGTCGGGTGTCACACTCCAGACTGAATCGGGACTCGTCTGTAAACAGCACTTGGTTCCAATCATGTTGCTCCCAATCTTGATATTCAACAGCCCATCTTCTTCGGGCCGCACGGTGGCGTGAGGTCAACGGTATGCAGACCATTGGCCTACGTGCATAGAGACCTCCCTGATGAAGCCTATTACGTACTGTTTGGCTTGACACCCTTCGTCCTGTTGCCAAGAGCAACTGTCTTTGCAGCTGAGTAGCATTGTCTGTTCTTTTTAGACGAGCTGTTAACAGTATATACCGGTCATCAGTTGCTTTAGTGGCGTGTGGCCGACTTTGCCCTGATCGATGTCTAATAGTTCCTGTTTCTTGGAATCGATTCCACAGCCTTGCAACGACTTCTGGCGACTCCTACAGCTTTCGTGACACTACGTTGTGTTTGCCCGGATTCAAATCTGCCTATAATACGCCATGTCATGGATTCCGGTAAATCACGTTGTTGAGACATTTTCAAGTCACCTTTTCTCAATAAGAATAACTGAGTACTCGAATTTCACAGTTAAGGCAGTGAAACAGACGTTTCTGCAACATCCCGATTTCCGCCCTTATGTTCTTTTTCTGGTTTTTGACGTCATGAACTTTGATTTGCATATGAAGTTTTCTTCTTCTGTTTCCTGCCAGGCTTTAAATTATGGATGATTTATTTTATGTTACTTATCGGTGTAAGTATTTGGGTAAATTTGTTAAAACCATGTGCTCCCCTAATTGTTTTGAGCAGTATTTATATATATATATATATATATATATATATATATATATATATATATATATATATATATATATATATATATATATATATATATAGACACATATACAGGGTGTCCAGCGAAGAAGTCCCTGATTTCAAATTGAAAAATCTCGAGAACTAAGATCTGTAGAAGAATGCAACAAACGATATTTTTATCGTGAACGCTGTAAGAATTTTATACACTAGTTTTCGAAATAGTTACAAAAGCTGCTAACCGATGGCGCTGTACAACTCGTATCAGCATGCTTATATATACTTGTAGTCTTTGCAATCTTTCCATCACAATCTTTTCAAAATGTCTACCATTCGCTCTATGGGGTGGCGCAATAAAATTTGCCATCATAACCTGTAGTTTCTCAACAGAAATTGATTCAGCTGCCACATATATCGCCGATTGAAGCTGGCCCAGCGTGATGGGATGGTTCCTGTAGACAGTATCTTTTAATGTGCCCAACAAAAACTAGTCACAAGGACTCAGGTCCGGGGAATATGGAGTTCAAACCATGTCTGCGGCTCTATTGGTAAAAGCTGCTAACAGCGCCCTCTGTTAGCAGCTTTTGTAACTATTTCAAAAATTGGTGCATAAAATTCTTACAGCTTTCACGATAAACATACCGTTTGTTGCATTATTCTACGGATCTTTGTTTTCGAGATTTTTCAATTTGAAATCAGGGATTTCTTCGCTGGACACCCTGTATATATATATATACAGTCGAACCTCCATATATCGAAGTATAAAATCGCGCGAAAAAAATTCGATATATAGAAATTTCGATATATAGAATTGAGCTTATCATAATTTTCCTAAAAAAAAAAATTAAAGCTAATTTTCGTATACGAAACTCCATTTCTAATTTATATGCGACTCCCATTAAATGAAAGTTAATAACTAAAAAATGAATTAATATGAAAGATTTATTGATTACTACATACCTTTAAAAAAACAATAATGCAGACAGTGGTTACAATGATCACAGTTACAATCTTTTAAAAAAAAACTACGAATATCTTGCTGAACAGTTAGTTTTGCGGAAAGTTCAAAGAAATGTTCGTATTTATTCAGTCCACTAAAAACTTCATCAGGGACATTTTCCGCGAATTGAAGTCCACGACGTATTGTTTCAAATGCCAAAAATTGGGAGACTTTATTCTAAATTGGAATAAAATCTCCCAATTTGTCTTTAAAAAAATTTCGATATATAGAGATTTTTTCGATGTATAGAAACAATTTTTCTATGTAATGAACATGGAGATTTGCTAAGAGTTCGATATATAGAAAATTTCGATATAGGGAAGTCCAATATATGGAGGTTCGACTGTATATATATATATATATATACTAGAAGGTATCCGTCATTTTGACGTCATAATGCTAATAATGACGTCATAATGGAAAAAGTATATGAAAGTTAAAAAATATCCCGAATTGTCTAACAATATTGCATTTAATCCACACCTTGTAAAACCAAACCCTTTCATTATTTTTTTATTTATTTAGCTTTTCATGCGATTGAAGTAGTAGACTGCCATCCAACCCGTCATTTTGACGTCATAATACTAATAATGACGTCATAATGAAAAAAGTATATGAAAGTTAAAAAATATCCCGAATTATCTAACAATATTGCATTTAATCCACACCTTGTAAAAGCAAACCCTTTCATTATTTTTTATTTATTTAGTTTTTCATGCGATTGGAGTAGTAGACTGCCATCCAGTTTTTTTTTCAGATCACTACGCGATATGAATACTTGAGATACTTGATTCATTCACATTCAAGTTTGTTTACTTTCAGAATTCATCGCAAAAGTGAACAGATTTTTAAAAACTGTTAAATATACAGCTAAAAGCATCCAATTTTTTTAGTTCTGAATGTTTTATAGAAAAATAGTATGAACAAACGTGATTTGATGGAGAAGATATTAGTTTTTAGGTAAGAAAAAATTCTGATCCATATCTGAAATTGAAATTAAACTTAACCGGCTGTTTGTTTACTGAGGACTTCAATTGAAAGATGAGTACAACCCGGAAGTGTTATACAGAGACAACGGCTATTATATATATATATATATATATATATATATATATATATATATATATATATATATATATATATATATATATATATACAGTATGCCCACTAAAGTCCCTTCCCACCCTCTTAACTTCGGAACGGCTGCTGCTATATTCATAAAAGTGGTGTCTAGGTATAGTAAAGTAGCCATGCGGTACTGAATGAAACCACCTACCGCGCCACCTGGTGGAAAACTGTGGAGTTAGCATTCCTATCTCGAAAACGGAACGAGTTAGGGAAAAAAAATGATTTACAAAGTTGTAGAAAATCATCGATTTAGTACGAAAGGATACCTTGTGGACATTAATGCAAAGAATAGAATGGTTAAAACGAGCATATTTTTTTTCGTGGTTTCCTACACTGTGACGGGACAAAAGGATCAGAGAAAGAAAAATAAACTAATTTTAACAATATACCGTTATTTGAGATGTTGAAACTTCTCACCGTCAGCTGCAATACACATTTGGATTCTCGTTTGAATGCCACGTTGCACACGTTGGAGCATAGAGCGTAACACGTTGGCACAAGCGTCCGTAATGCGTCGTTTAATGTCATGCAATGTTTGTGGAGGGGTCGCATACACCTGCTGTTTCAGGTATCCCCACAAAAAATCCAGTGGAGTCAGATCAGGCGAACGTGGAGGCCACTTTTCGAAACCGCCATACCCAATTATTTGGTCCCCGAATTCCTTGACGAGGTACTGCTTCACTGGAGATCTCAGCTTTGGAATACTCAGCCATGACCACTAGCATCAACATACTACAACCCCAAGAAGATGTCTCTTTTATAGCTGTCTCGGGTGAACAGGCGTGACGTTTCTTACGTATTTGCATACTGCAAAAATTTCGAACACCAAGCGCAAGTTGCGTTGAGTTGATGCGACACTATTTTACACGATCTACTTATTGTCTACTCTGTTTATAAAGACAATCAGTACAAGGATGAAACCCTCGATGTTTGAACCGAGGTCCCTTTGATTGGTGATCAAAAACGATATACCACTGTGCACATTGCGGTGTCGTGTTTTGCCCGAAAGATAATCATTTCTCCTTTCGTTCAAGTTTCGTGATGTCACAGTGTCGGAAATCACGAAAAAAAATGAGCAATTTAACCTTTCTATTCTTCGTATTATTGTCCACAAGGTGTCTTTTCTTACTAAATTGATGATGCTCTACAACTTTCTAAATCACTTTTTTTCCCTATCTCGTTCCGTTTTCGAGATAGGAATGCTAACTCCACAGTTTTCCACCAGGTGGCGTGGTAGATGGTTTCATTGAGTAGCGCATGGCTACTTTATTATACCTAAACACCTCTTTTATGAATATAGCAGCAGCCGTTCCGAAGTTAAGAGGGTGGGAAGGGACTTTAGTGGGCATACTGTATATATACTTTTATTTTCCCGTCATACGTACTCTTATGATAGTTTAATAGGAGATAATGTTTTAGTTGAATTCGAACATCTGTTTTTACATTTAAACAATTCGATAGAAATGTCAACTCTTAACATAGCTTATTAACTCAATTACCATTCAATTACCGCTCAATTACCATTAATCACGATCAGCAACGAAACTGCTGCACATATGTCCCTGGTAAAATAACTCATATTAGACCAAAAAGTAGTATTCAATGAATGACGTTAATAGCAATATCGAAAGGATTTTTTTCTTTCCTGGTACTATCGCAACTTTAAAAGTAATAGTCAAACATTCTTTACATTACTACAATTATAGCATGAAATATAATTTCTTTTGGGAAGCAATATGTTTAAAACCTAAAGTTTAAATTCTTATACCACTATATTTCATCCACTGCCCCTTACGTGGCGAAGCAAATTCTCCGTCACCAAATATAGTTTATATACATGATAGTGGAGTCGTAAATATGTACGCTTTAAGTACCATCCGTTCAGAAAACGACAGTCGGACACTTTTGAAATGTGTTGTTTGTTTTCATCTGTTAGAATTAGCCGACAAATAACAAAGAAAGGTATTAACCGCATCACATTGAAGAGATAAGACAGTACTGTTTGTCGTTAAAAACAAAATATTATTTTTGATATCTGATGCAGTTATAGGGAGGGAAATATGAAAAGCAGTTAATATAGTAAAGTTTTACAAAAAACATTTTCCCGATATCAATATTCATGCAATGATAATACACATTATGAACATTCCAGAAGTTTAGGATATTTAAATTTTTTACGATGTCAAATATAGTTGATATTAATTCATTTCATTTTATTGTTATTGATAATTTTCAATGAAGACAATGATGATAAGAAAATATAAATAATAAACGCAAAATATTCATTATTTTACTCTTGATACAACTCTAAGTTGGTTAATACTTTTAAATATTAAAAATATATATGTCTAAGTATTAAACAAATTAGAGTTGCATCAAGAGTAAAATAATGAATGTTTTGCGTTTCTTATTTATATTTTCTTATGATAATTTTCTTCATTGAAAATTATCAATAACAATAATATGAAATGAATTAAAATTCATATTTTAATGATTCCGATAGTACTTTATCTCGTTTTTAGGACATTTTCTGTAGAAAATAGTGGGCATACCTTGTTTTTCAATAAGAATTATATCCACCACCATACAAACTAACTCATGAATTCATGAAATTGCCCGGATATAACTACTTAAATATAGTAAAAAAAAAATCAACCTTGAATTTCTTCTTAATGTAGCATTTAACACAGTTTAAATATCAAAATTTAACCTATTTAATTTCGCGATTCAGAAAAAGGACAAACTTCCGGCTTTTTAATACATAAAAAAAACACTATCTGCACAGCTACTTTTCTATTCTAAACATCAAATTAGAATTGATAGCGATACTTAAATCTATAAATAAAGGATTTTCTTAAGGCGGCAATCCTATTCCGAGGTGGCGTTTCCATCTGAGCCCGACATTCGCAATACCGCTTTGAATCCTCTCAGCCACATTTTTTTCCAAACTCTCTTTGGGTGTGTCCGTTTGAAGAATAGGTTTGACATCGAATCTATCAAACTGATTGGGAAACAATCTGAGGATTTTAGAAGAATAAAATGAACTCAATCCTGGTAATTTTGAGGTTTCCTTCTCTGATCCAGGTTTCGTATCGAGCTCGTTATCGGATGTTTTATTGCTTAATTTTACCCTTCATTCATATTCTAACCTGACACTTAAAAAGTGAAAATGAATCTACTTGTTTCTAGTATTATACATGGTAGTAAAATATTTTAAGACTGCTATGTACTAAGAAAAAATCGTATTTCCCTTTTCCTCTTCTTGCAGACTCTTGTGGTGGGAGGAGTCCAGTTGATACTTTAAGAATGCCACCCCCCTTAGGATTGACATTTTGAGGGATTGTAATGGCTCTCTCTCTCTATAGGGGGGTTAAGAACTGCCCCCAAATTTTCAATTTAAAATATATTTTTGTCAACTATTTACAGGTACATAAATGCTGATAATCAAATAAAATTGGCATTCAGATAGCCTGAACTTTTCTGCAAAGCGCTACAGGATTCATTTTATAAATTTCGGTCACCGAAGGAATTTATGAGCATTTAAAACACACTATACCAGATTCCCCCCAAAATTTAAATTTTAAAATATTAATTGCATTTTTTCAAAAAAAAAAACGAAAAATGTACACAAATGTAAGATTTCTTTCTCTATGATGGAGTACAATTAAAAAAAATCTTTGAATCCAAGTCGGCAATCCATGGACAAATTTTCTCCATAGGTTAACTTTGAGGTGAGCGAATCCAATGGGTTTAGTACATAGCAGCCTTAAGTAGCACTTTTCAAATATCGATCTCTAAGAGCTACGAATTTCTTTATCACAACAACAGGAGTTAAGACTGCTGTGTACTAACCCTATTAGATCCGCTCACCTCAATGTTAGCCTATGGGGAAAAATGTGTCTACTATTTACAGCCACATAAATGCTGATAATCCAATAAAAATGGTATTTTTCGATAGTCTGAACTTTCCAGCACCTTGCAACAGGATTCCTTTTATAAATTTCGTCCACCAAAGGAATTTAGGAGGGTTTAAAACACACTATACCAGATTTTTTGCCGAATAATTTAAATTTTAAAATATTATTTGCATTTTTTTAAACGAAAAATGCCCCATGGTGCAAAATTTCAATCTTTATTACGGAATACAATTTAAAAAGGAAATTTTAAAATGCAAGTCGGCAATCCTTGGACATAATTTTATCCATAGGTTAACATTGAGGTAAGCGAATCCAATGGGGTAGTACACAGCAGCCTTAATCTAGAATCTACTAGTACTATTTCGATCATATTCATCAAACAGTTACAAAACTGTCAGATGTGATTATATCATAACCCAGCTGAAATATACTAAAAAATAACTTGCGTAATACATATCAAGGTAATTTATGAAATATAGTGAGATAGAAGTTCTTAAATCGAAATATCAAAAACCTAAAGTTCTAAAAAGTAAGAACGTGATTTCTTTTAAAAGTTAACAAACAATTCGGCCAGAAACTTTATTAGAGATCACATTAACATTACAGGTAACACTGTAAGTATCCAGAGGCTGGAAAACATTGAATAAAATTGCTACAAATGAAGGCGAATGTAGAAAAGGGTGTGAAAAGTATCGGATAACGCACTGAATGAGGTATGTGGAATTGCAAGAATTGATTCCAATTTTCTAAGAAACGCAAGATCTTTTTAGAAATTTTCTTTTTTTTTCATGCGTACAGTCGAACCCCGTTATAACGAACTTCATGGGACCAAAGGTTTTGTTTGCTATATCCGGTGGTTCGCTATATCTGAACCATTAAGAAAAATGTTAGTTCACAAAATGTATAACGCATTAGTTGCTATGTATATTCAATAATGATGTATTGAAAGAATGATAAAATCTATTAGAAATGATCATTAAGGAATTAAATTGACTAAAATCGGTTACATTAAACTGACACAATACTAATTAAATTAACTAAAAATGAAGACAAATAAAAATAAATTGAGTTTATCTTAAATTGTTGCTCACTGTTTTGATACATGAATAATCGGTAATCTTCTGCTGACGTGATGCCGATTTCAAACACATTTTATGAATTTCTTTGTCCAATACATCAAATGACTCCAACACTCTTTCTTCCACTGTTTATGTAGAAAAAAACTTATTAATTACACTCATCACTGCTGTAGCATCTGAGATGGTTCAGATTTCGTCATTTATGTGCTCCTCTTCATCATCAACATGAGAAGCAGAATCTTTGATTTCAGAATGATTCATTTTAATTTCTTCCACAATAACTTCATCAGTCGGATTTTCACATGTAATGACTTCATCATCCCATGTTTCGAACAGTTGCACGCCACAATCTGAGAATGATGAAATTTTGTGCTTTTCTATCCACATTGCTATAGGTAAATCTTCATCATCTTCTTCAACATTCCTTGCTTTTTTAACATTCGTTGTATCTTCAACATTCTTAAAAAGTTTAAAAACTTTTAAAAATTCAGTTGTCGATTGAAAAAAATGTTCGTTATAGCTGATTCTTAAGATTTCGGAGGTTTGCTATAAAAGGATAAATTAGCATTAAATACAATAGAAAACGGCGGGACAAAAATTTTCGTTCGTTATATCCGGGATTTCGTTATATACCGGGTTCGCTATAACGGATTCAACTGTATTATACATTAATCTTTTGTACCGAGTTTTTCAGATGTTTGGTACCTAATTTTCACTGTACTTTAAATGAAATAGAAAAAGTGACCGTTTATTTAGCCAATCATTAAGATGTATTTTTCCTGTGAAATTGTTGTTATACACAAACATCGAATGAAACACCCTCTGTTGGAAAAAAGTAGTAATGCTGTATCTACTTCGTTTTCTTCAAAGGTGATTGAAAATGCGTTTGTTATCAGTTATTGGGATAAAGCGTGTTATGTTTACTAAGCCTTATACGTGATGGATATAAGTTTTTTTTTATTATCCATTCTGATATGGAGATCTATGTGCAGATATTTGTAAAAAAGCTTTAATATATAAATTAATGGCGGACAAACTTCTAATATCTAGTTTTGAGTGCATTCATTCATAGACATTATTACGCTATGCTGTTCGAATACGATACAGCTGTTATAGATTACCGCACTTCCTAAGATATGGAAATGAACATTACATTACGAAAATATTACGAACATTACGAAAATATAACCTATTTGTGGCTTTGTGGCAGATTCCCTTAAAAATATCGTCGCCAAGCTTCAATATGAGGTAAGTGAAGTTCCTCAAGAATTCTCGTTTTCTATCCACTATGAAACCTTCAGCATTTAATAAGCACACGACGGTGTAATTCTTCCTATTCTACTTTTTATGGAGTTAAAACATAAAAAAACAGGACACTCACCTCCGGTGCGTAAGGTAATTTCAAGCCAGTGGCATGTAAAAATCTTTTGAAGTTAAACATCCAGGGGAAAATAAGAGGTAAGTTTAATTAATCCCTATCCAGCGAGTAAGCAAAATGCAAGTCATTATATTCTCGTCTTCGTAAATTAGTGAATTAAAGTAGTTCTTTTAAGCTAAATAACGGCCAGGTTTATGGTGTTTAAGTGCATGTGTTGTAATGGGATTTTGTGTATTTTTATTTCGATTCGGCACGCTTGTGTCTTTAGTGACTGGTAATGGTCTCAGTTTATAAAAATTGCATTTTAAGGTGGAAAAATTCACCTGTTTAGATTCATTTAATAAGATTCTACAGAAAACTACATTCTTATACCCTTTCACTTTTCATGTCATTCTTATGATCCAATGTGTCATTAGAAATTGAGTTGTTAAGATATTCTTGTTCCTTGGTTTGAACTCTACATACTTGCGCACTTTAATGCAACAAATATTTTCAATATTAAAACTTGGAATAAAGTCTATAAATTGTAGACATGGGCGTGTGGCAGAAGCAAATATCTGTTAAGTCATTATTGTTATCATTTTGGCTCGTAAAACAGTTTCAAAATATTTCCGTTTTGCACAATACATTTTGATGTCATCCTCAATGTTTAAATTTTGTTTCCTCAATATTAATGTTAGTTGAAACTTAAACACTTTTTTGCGGTATACTGAACGAACTAAGGTAGATTTAGTATTATCTCGGTTATCGTTTCATATTCCTTAGTTTTTTTAGTCTAGTATTGTGACATAAATGATCTTAAAAACAGTGTAGATAAAAATAAGGAAATAATTCAAAATCTTTCAAATATCTCTGCGTAAGAAATGTTAAGGAAATCATTCAAAAGCTTCTGCATGTTTCTAAATACGTGCTCTTAATCTAATTTTATTACTACAGGGTGGCTAATAAATACTGTGACAAATATCGAATCATTTAATTACACACAGATGAAATAGAAAATGGAAAATACAACAATATTATGAACATTATACATGAAAGTTTACCATGAAATAATTTTACTCGAATCGACCGCCATCTTTATCGATTACTAAAGATAATCTCTTACGCCACTGTCCTATTGCGGTACGAATCATTTTATGAGGTAATTTGTCCCATTCACTCCGTATGGAAGCTTTGAGGGAGTCCAAACTTCTGTGCTGCTTAGCATTTACTTTAGACTCTAAAATCCCCCAAATGCAATAGTCTAAAGGATTTAGATCTGGTGAAGAAGGTGGCCAATCTTCTTGCTTGATAAACTTCGGGCAATTGACATGGAGCCATTCCTGTGTTGTTTTGGATCGGTGGGACGGTGCAGAATCTTGCTGAAATATCCAATTCTTTTTGGGATACAATCTGTTAGCATGTGGTAATAAACGTGTAGCCAATACTTCCTGTTTGTAATATTCAGCATTGATTTTTACCCCTTTATCGTTGAATTTCAGAGGCAGTTTTCCATTGTGTGACACTGCAGCCCAAACCATAACAGAATTCTTGTTCTAAAAGCGTTTAACAGTTCGAAGATTTTCAAGTATATCCTCGAAGGTTGCTGAATATACAACATCATTTTTAGCATTATAACTTTGTTCTGTACAAAACAGCTTCTCATCAGAGAAAATTATTTTTTCAACACTTTTGCTACCGTGCCGGTTCAGCAGTTTCTTACATCTTTGTGACCTTTTTACTATTTGTGCAGTAGTCAAACCTTGAACTTTTCTTTTGCGATAAGGACTAAAACCCAGGTCTTCATTTATGATAAGTTGCATAGTTCTGCGACTGATGTTCTCTTCTGCAGCCATTTTATTTGCAGAACATTGTGGATTTCTTCGTATCTTTTCACGAATTCTTTTGATACTTTCTTTTGTACGAACAGTGCGTGGACGACCGGACCTTGGTCGATCTTTACAGCTATTGGTATCCAATAATCGATTTATAGTCCTATATATAAACGTCCTATTAAAACCAAGGCATTTTAATTGCTTAAATATTTTACCTGCAGAAAATCCGCGATCAAAAAGCTGTTTAACCATTAACCTTTTGGCTTCCATCTTTAAAAATATTCTACATGTTTTACTTTAAACAAAAATCGTCTGCTTTTACAAAAAGTTGCCAATCACACAAATAGATAGATAAATTGTTTTTCCAAACGATTAAAATCAACTCTTATTTTTTGGAGTGTTACAGTATTTATTAGCCACCCTGTAGTTATGTAAAAAAAGTTTTTGCACAACTATTATAACCATGCGAATTGTTTTGCTGTAGGAGTAGAGTTTTTCATTTTAAGTTTCCCGCATAATGTCCACTATATTTTATGTTTTTTGTCTCATTCAAACATACAATACTTCTAGTGAAAAATACTTCTGTAGTTGATTCCGTAGTACTTGGCAAATTCTAATCTGGGATTTTAATCATTTTACCATTTTAAATCCAACTTTACTATTAATCGGTTCTTTTTTGAGAAAATACATTGTTTAAGCATTTACAGAATTTTTCAACATATGTCGAGTTTTTAAAGTTAGTTTTACTACCCAACTTTTAGAATTGGAGTATATCATCATTTTCATTGAAATTCTTGAGTTTCCAGTTCAATGACTATTTTCAAGTGAATGTCTGTGGATTTATACACAATCCATATTCAAATGGTTTTATCAGCCTTTCCACATTTCCACTGACGAACAATGACTTTCCTATCTTTAGAAGTGATATCACAATTTTCCGTGAAGTGCGATATTTAAGGGAATCTAAGACTCTCACTTGATCTCCCATTACTTTTTAAGGTATATTTTCAATTCTATCGACATATATATGATAATTTCAAGTTTAAGTGCCTTAACTTTGAATTTAATTTTAAACTTTATAGATTTAGTTTGTCTCTAAACCAATGGGAATGGGGAAAAATATTAAGTTACAGTGTACTGTTCTTTTGAAATTCGGCCAATGAAAGTTTGTTTTTGCCCAATTGTAAATGAAGTGGCTTTGTATAGTATTGAAATCCACGTTTGCTTACGCATTAGTACTGAATTTCGAGTTACATATTTTCTTGTCAAACTTAATTTTGGATGCATTTTTAATTTGACTTTTAATATCAGTTGTAATTTTGATAGCTTTTGCAGCTATGCCATTCACATGACTAAATATTATAAAATAGTAATTCGGAATTACCTTTCATCCTCTGAGCATTTATGTTAACTGGATATTATTGTAATAAACGTACATGAAACCCATTGATTATTTTTTAAAAGTCGGCTGTTATTTTGAGATAATTCTGATAGGATATGTATTATGAATATATTTTTCAAACAACTGAAGTATAACAACAATTTCAATGAAAGTAACATCTGATTCTGCCGTTCAATAATCTAATAACTCCTAAAGTATTGAAATTCATATAAACCTTATGCAGACTCATTAATCGTTCATTTAAAAATATAAAATATCAAATTCCTATACTCCAGAATCTTGAATTTGTGTTTATAAGACTTTAAAAAAATCTAAAATCAGAACAGCTAAACTAGAACTAAAGGGGGAGTTCTGGATTCTAAAATTTTTTTTGGCTGTCCATAAGAATTTTTCGGGCGGCTAAATATAATTGTACAATCCAAGGCGGTTATCTCCCAACATGAAAACCATGTTTCTAGTTTTAAGATTTCGCTAAAGATGCCAAATTAGGTGATAAGTTGCTGATTTGGGGTATTTTGGTAAGAATACCCTAAATATTTTAACCATAGGGGAGTTATAAAATTTGAACTCATTTTGCTTTTGCTTCGTTCGTAAGTGGTTGGAGTTAAATGCCTTACATTCGTAAGATCATGACGTTGAATGTGCATTATTATTTGTTCTCTTTATATGCCTCTCATGCTCTGCTAATGAATTTTTGTATGCACAACAGATGCAGAAAGTAAGACTTTGAAAGATTTGATCAAAATGGAGTTAATGGGTGATAAATGTGATTGATTGGTGCATGCAAAATGGCAGGACAGCGAGTAGTATGAACTATGGTTAGTATGCGTCCGGACTGAGGGTGGTTGAAAGAAATGATGTATTATGTCTATGAATGGGGACGTCAGTTGACAAGCGGTGAAAAAGAGCTTGATGTGAAGTAGTCAGTGAGAAAAGGTTCTTGGTTTCGTTTGAGCAAATTAAATTTGAGTGTTACTTTGCAAGTGACTTATGTTTAGATTTATAAAGATTGGCAAATTATCAAAAACGTTTGTTAGTTAACTCGGAATTGTACGCTCTCATCTGATTTATTGGGAAAATATGTGATAATGAAATTTATAGAACCAAACCATATGTAAATTGCATTTTGTTTTACTGATTGCACCACCAGCGAATTCATGGTTTAGCCGGCGGCAGACGGATTGATAAAAGGTAACAGTATTGTCGTAGCACAGCGAAGTGCGGCGGAGGACGCCATATGAGTGTTAGTGAACATGGCCAGCTTAAGGTACGAGGTTTATACAGCCAAAGATAGGTTTGTTTTACTGCGTAGTATGGCGCTTGCATTTGAGCTTGCGGCACGTGCCTGTGATAGTTCGCTTTTCCGCAACACTTATTGATGACGAAACATGAGGTGAAAATTAATAGTTTTTAAAATCTCCTTTCTAGCGAACCCAGCATTGCTCCAAGCCTTTAGCACAAAATTATTGGCTTGGCGATATTTGGCGAGAATGGGGCACCGAACGATTCAATTTTACCAAAACTTAAATGATTACCTTTCTTTGAGTTGAACAATGATAAATTTTATCTACGTTTAGTATAGACTTAATGAAGAAATCTCTTCACGCACTAAGGATATATAATATATGGCTATACGAGCAATTTAATTTGTTCGCTTTGCATTCTTTTACTGTAGCCGTTTATGAATACTTTAACAGTAGGCTATATTTAAAAGTAATGCTTCCCACCCAGATTTATAATGCAGATCAAATCATTGTTCTCTCTCACTTGCAATTAATATCCCCGCTAAATGGCCACACCTGTGAGTGGACACGTATGATAAATCAATACCAACAAATTCTGGAATACCTTTGTGAAACACGTGAGAAACGGCTTGTTTGGAAGTGATTAGCAAAGGAGTCGAAAATGCTGATAGAACGTTGTGAAAGTTCTATTCATATTTCACTGAATTTCACAGACAATCGCAAAAATAAGCTTATCGGTAATGATGCTTCACTTTCTTTAGGGTATTTATTTTACCTACAATATTTCCTCAAAATGGAATGTTATATGTTTTGCTAAGCAACAATTGTATCTCATACGTATACTTGCTTACACACAAACACACACACACACATACACATATATATATATATATATATATATATATACTTATTTACTCATTCATTCAGTGACTTAAAACTCTCATAAAAAGCTGTGTAGGTAAACCTACTGCACTTATAGTGCATTCTTACTAGTATATTTACGTGCAGAAATATTTTTATAATAGTAAGAGATAATTGAAATTATCATACCGACAATGTAGTAGGTTCTTGCCAAAATATATTTTTATTAGGCTTCATTAAAATGTCATACGTAGTGCTTAGTCAAAATAGGGATATTACTTTCTCTTCAAAATGTTAATGATAACAAAAACAAAGTTTTACTCTTAAAAATATTAGATTCGATTTACAAGAAGTCTCATTGAAAATAAGTTTTGTTTTTATTGCTTATGGAAGTAACTAAAAATGATATTGAAATAAATTTCTGAATTGCTATATTTCTAAGGATATTTAGATAAAAATCCAGCATGAAAGTTACTTTGTAACCTCTCGTCCTTAAGTACAAAATATTTCCTTGACTTAGTTATTAGAGGGTCCGAATAAACCTTTTGTTAAGATGATTTTAACTGTGGAAGCAAAAGAATTTTTGTGAGAAAAGTGTTTTTCTTTCCATTTATGGAAATGAACTTTTTACTGAAATTAATTTTTTCATCCGCTCTGAATGAAAGTTGCTGTTGGGTTTGGGGCAAATTGTGAGTCCCTTCTTTCTTCAGTTAACAATCTGTTGTATAATATTTTTCTGCGCTTTGTGTTCGAAACAGTAATGTATATATAACTGCTTCGTGACATTACTGTGTCGGTACCTGCCAACATTGGGAGTCACTTCATAGTGTAGCTGACAAATGAAACACAAATCTACCAAGAGTTTAAATCCCCTGATATCGGTCATTTCTGTGTTGGATTTCTAAAGACATATTCCAATATACCATGCTTTCCGAAGTCTCTCCATGCCGAATATTAACGTTTAAAGTATTTGATTTTCTTTACTTAGATCACTTTAACGGATTTGGGGTTTTATATTAACAGACTAATACGTTATGCTCTTCAGTCCCTTATGTTTTCGAAATAGAATACATATCTATATACAAAAACAGTTCAGTAACTGACTGACTGTCTGACATATAACGTACAGACCAAACCGCTGGACATAAAAGGCTGAAATTTTGCATGGCGATTCCTCTTATAGTGTAGAGGTGAACTAAGAAAGGTTTTTGAAAAATTCTTCTTAGATTTTATAAAATTAAATTTTTAAGCTTTTTTTGTAACTTTTTAAAAGTTTGCATTCAAAATAATAATCTGAGGGTTATAAAATTTATATCACGAGAAAGATCATAAACATTCCTTTAAAATGAAATCTTTTTCGAATCTATACCTCCATTTTCTGAATTTTGGTGAATTTTTAAAGATTAATTTTTAGAATTTAATTTATTAAATGCTGATCACTTGATTTCTTTTCTTTTTGTGATACTTTAAACTAATTTTACGTTCATAATAACGAAATAGACAAAACAATATTTTTTTCCTTGCTAATGCGGCAGATGATTGGACATTATCCAAAAATATATTAAAATACAGTAAAAGATATGTTCCTCAAACTGTACTATATTAACTACACTATATTCTTTAGTCTGTTCTATTAGATTTAATAAAAATATTTTCTTCTACATTATTTTGTCTATAAAAATATCCGTTACGATTCTTTTATAAATATATTTTCTTTGCCATTAACTGCATACATTGACCGTTGTATTTAATTTGAATGTACTCCGTAGCGAAGTACGGATATTCAGCTAGTTTTTTTATAAGAGTGTTTTTAATGATATAGAAATGCGTTTGTTTAAGTGCTTAAAAAATAGAATAGCAATGACTTAAAAGGGTAATCATCTAACTTGTTATATTTAGTAAACAAGCAACAAATGATGCCACCATTTCGCAAGTATAGATGTTACGCAACCATGTTGTAAATGATAATTTTATTTCATACGTAATTTTGTTCATTGACAAAACATTTTGTAGCTGTAACTTATATGTAAGATGTTTGGATATGTCAAAAAGAGGTTTGTATCTTTAAGGCGTTATTGAGATAAAACATCTATCTGTATAACAGCATACGATATCAAGATAAATTGTCAACGAATTAACTAAATTAGTAAAACGTTTGATTTGTTTATCATACGGAAAAAAGTTTTTGAAGGGTCAAATTGAATTGTTTTCTGAAGCATTTAAATAGGACTTTCCTTGGAATATATGGCTGATTATAATGTAGTGCATCTAAATTAGCAAATTAGATATATATTGAACTAGAAATTCGGCCTCCTTTGCAAAATTTTAACCCATTAAATTCTTTTTATTTCAAGAATCATAGACGATGATAAAATACGTAGATATTTATTTAATACAATATGTCTGTCAGAAGAACTCTGCTTTAGATCTGGCAATTATAGGAATATATTACTAGAGGAGAAATGATGGGGAAGAGATATACGTTCATTTTAATCATCGTCCTCTCAAAGCTAAGGCTACATTAAACTGGCGGAAAGGATGCAAAATTCACTACTGAAGCAAGACAAGGGTAAAGTAAATTAAATTCGAAGACGTTTAAATAACGGAAAGACGGGGTTCCCAAATTTAGAGAGTTCCACTCAAAACTTGTTCTCTAAATTCCGGAAATTGTTAACAATTTGAATTAAAAATGCTGTATTAATACATTTTTTACATGAATGGGTTAGAATTGCAAATCAGTTGAAACACATGAATTATAATGTTAGTGAGGAAGATAGCATATTTTGCTATTCCCTATTCACATCCCTTGCTTCACTTTTTTCAAGAATTCGTAGACTAATTGATGAACGTTAGATCATGTCATATACCGAAGTACGTGCATGTGAGATATTACATGTATATATAGAGAGAGATAGCTGACTTCTACCCTTTCTAGGATATATGTATATCGAAGTCACCCTCTAATAAAGTAGAAATGACACTTTTTGCATTACACAAATAACAAAGTTTATCCCTTGACACATATAACGTGCAGTGTAAAAACAATACTGAGTAAAGACTGGTACCAAATGTTATAAACACTATACAAGGAAAGGAAGTTCAAGTACTCGCAGCATATATAAAGTCAGACCAGTGATGCTGCACGGTAATCCACTATTACTAACACAACAAACTCTTTATGCCAGAGTGGCAGAAGATCGCTTAGGCACAGAAGTGATCCAGCTATGAGCCACTGAAGGCAACTCGCATAAACAGCTCCAAACAAACCAGTCTCTCCCGCAATCTGGCTACGCGGTATTTATAGTAATGGTTTATGCTGAATTTAGCATTTTTGTTTGTAGCTTCTTTGGATTTATGCAAATACAATGATCCATTATTGTTAATCGATCATTAGGTAGATCTTACATATATAATGTAGGTACGTGCGGTTAGATAAAAGATAAGATATCATTAAAATCTAATTCGTCTATTGGTTTTAAATTTGCCGTTTATTTCTTAAAATCTGGGGTAAGTCAATTTATTTAATTTCATTAAACAGTTTTTCAGAAACATATTCCCTATTTTGCAAATACATATTCCATATTTTACAAAGTAATCTAATTTCAAAATAGCAAGTAATATGTAGTATGGGAAAAAGTATTGCATTCATCTTTGCCACCCACCAAAGTAGAAGTAATTTAAAACTTAAGAGCACTGATGAATGATGTAGGACGTTGACAATATATTCAATCAGGTATTCCTCGATAAGAAACGGATCAGAAAATCTTAAATTTCGAAAGGCTTTGCCCCACTACTAGTTGTGTCCTAACCTAGTAGTTTTGCGAGCTTAATCTTGCTGATAACTTTATAGCCCCCCCCCCCCCCCCCCCCGTGAAGCTGTTCATGAAATTTTAAAGAGAATATTTTGGTGGCTAAAATGGGATATGAAATTTATTTAGAATGAGATGTATCTTATTATAAGTCATTATATTATAAGTCAGCGGGATAACGGTAGTTTCCTTATTTACATGGGCTTTCGACTCCGTGGAACTTTCCCCCATTCTGTGCTTATATAAATGCCTAAAACCAGATACTTTACGTTTAAAGAAGATTCAGATAATAATGACGAGAATGAAACTGATATTGTTGTTATTCTACCAGAGACATCAGAGGCTGGTGATGAAGAAGGAAATGATAATATTTTGAATAGTGACAATGATGATTTACCATGCGATACTGCTGTCGAAATTGAAGTGCGAGTAAAAAATAAGTTTTTGCCTCCTGAAAGCAGTAAAAGTCTTTCGAAAAAATAAAAAAAAAAAAAAAAAACTGAAGATTTGAAATGGATAAAGAATGGACCATTGAATATGTCACAGCCGAAAAATGAAGAAAAAGATCAAATCGGAACTATGGAATGTATAATACAAGATAAAACTAGTGCAGAGATTTTTCATCTTCTCTTTGGCTCAGAGGTTTTCCCCTTCTCGTCGAATAGACAAACTCATGTGCCCAACAAAAGAATCACCCCCATTTTTTAGCATCTGAAGCCTACATGAGACGGTTCATTGGAATATTGTTGCCGACGGGATATTATTCTTTACCTCAGGAAGAAATTTACTGATCTCTTGATAAGGACATTCAGCATGCAAAAGCCATTCCGTGGAGAACGTGGACATTTTATTTTCAAGTCCAAAGACAGCAGAAGACTGCATAGTAAACAATGCCATAGCCAGACAATTTATCCATGCAAAGTTTGTGACGTTACTCTACATCGTGATTGTAGTGAAGCTTTTCATGATTGAAACTGTTTTCTGGATATAATCAGTAATTTTGTAAAGGAAAAATAAGTTAAGTCTTTATAATAAAATAATTACCTGTAAAGTGATCATTTTCTTTCTAAAGTGCAACAAAGTTAAAAAAAATTCCCAGTGCTCAAATCAAAGAAAACCCTGCAGAAGTTCAGTTGAACTCAATGTCAATAAAGATATATGTCTTCTTATTTCCGCTGACGTTGCGCGAATGCAACACTCGATTTTTCGAAAGTTAAGACCAGTTTTGTTATTTTCCCCATAAATAAATGTTGTATATGTTCAAATGAATAGCCAATATTATTTGTATAAAAAAAATCACCCCTTATAGTTTTGGCGGTTAATGGGTTAAGTTTAAAACAATAGATGTTTAAACAAATTATTCCAAAAGTTCTTAAAATTCAGAGATAAATTTACCAATTTAAACATTAATCTTAAGCTATTAATTCTAATACATAATAAATAAAAATTTTAAAACATGAAGCAAAACAATTTTACAGGTGCTGCCACCTTTTGACAGAAAGATGAAGCAATGCTACCTTTCAAACAAATTTCAAAAACCTTTTTTACAAATAAATAGGAAATCTGCACATAATATTCGATTATTTAACGTTTATTCAGTTAAATTTTCACAGAGTTCAACACGAAGAATATCATTGCAGAATATATAAGGACTTTTCAAGAGAAATTAAAAAAAGAGCATTTAGAAATCGTCAGTGGACTTAGGCCTTGGTACTACGTAAAATTGCGTAGGTACTACATAAAATTTGAATGAATACTGTTTGATACCTTTAATTTAATAAAAAGTATCTGTACTTTTCCTCTTGTATCCATTGCATTTAAGGTAATCGTTCATTATATTTTAATTTTCGATTCTTCTACTTGTTTAAGTAGAGAATATTCCACACATGGAGGAGAGGTAGGTGTTGATGATACAAAAAGGGAAAATTTGAGACAATCATTCGAATTATCTCTCTCGGTGGTTCTGAAATAAAAAGTTTATATTCAAGGTGAATAGGTTCCCTTTCCTCTTCTCGTCGACATTTAGGCTGGGAACAAGTCTTTCACTTTAAACAATTCCCTTTTGCCTCTTTTATACAGTTTCCGATTTAGATTTTTTCGAATAATCCTTTCCTAAAGCAATAAAATTTGAGCGGCAGCAAACAAATATAGTCCGTTTAAGCTTTATCGCTTTCTTCTATATAAAGATTTATTTCATGAGATTCTGTTGATCAGGGGGGGGAGGTCTTTTCGGTGATTGACTCACCACTGTTTCCATGGTTACCTATCACTTAGGCAGTGATTCCGGCAGACAAGGCCAGTCATAAATATAGACAGTCTCCTCTTTTCAACGATTTGTCACAACAAACTTGATGCTTCTAATTGAAGGATACTCTCATTCGCCTGGGACAAACTTCACTTCTCCAATTGGATGAAGATCAATCGGAAAGGAAAGTCCCTAATGTTAAGCATTTGAACCCTTTCGCTGAAATATATTTATTTCGGAGGTACCCGACGTATTACCGTCATTTAAAATAATCTTAGCGTAAATCCCCGAAGGCGTTTATATTTTGCGTCTGACTAACACTAAAACGTTAATGAAATTTTAAATATTTCCACAACATTTGCAGCCTCAAGTTTTATTCGCGTGCATTCCTGAGAACGAATTTTGTAATTCCACGCATTTCCTTTTAAAGTTATAAAGGCAAAATTCTTCTTATACGTTATATATATATATATAAATAATCTTTTCTTTTTTATAGAATTGTGTTATCCTTTTAGACAGTTTCTAGTTCTTTCAGACTTATCTCTTGTTTTTGAATATCTTTTCCATCAAACAAATAAAAAATCATTTACATAATTTTAAACTAAATTTGATCGAAATAAAAATATTTTTCTCTCAGGGGGTTATATAATTTGAAAAGAATTTTATTTTATATAAAAGAAAGTTAAAAGGGCACATGATTAGATTTTTTAGCTTTATTCTTCTCTAAAAAAGGAAAGATCAAATTCGCTTGCTAAACAAACATTTTTTGTTAGGTTACAACGTAAAAAATCTATTCAGATTTCGATATTTTATTTCGACAAAACAGTTGAAGTTTGCTTCTTAGCATGAGATTCATAAACAGCTTTAATTCATTTGATTTCATATATATATATATATATATATATATATAAACTTTAGTAGATTTTTCATCTTGCTGCCTAAATTGTTACGGTTGCGCATCACGTTTTTAAAGAAAATTAATCCTAGGAAGCATTATACGTTTCACTAATTCTTTTATTTATAAGATATTCGTATAATTTCTTTTGGTGGCATGATCCTTGACTAAATAAATGTAAAAAATATTGCTTGCCCTTTAAAGATATTGAAAGAGGAAGAAGAGGCTTAAATCTGTTAACGCATAACCATAGAAAAAAGAAATAAAAATAAGTGAATTAGGAAAATGAAGATAAAGTATCTAGAAGTGCGAATCCACTTTGCTTAATAAGAGGCGCTTTTTGAAATCCAAAACATTAGCATCAATGTATCAGTTGTAACGACAAATCGACAAAGTGCAAACTGCTCATCTCTATCGCATAAAAACTGAACCAAATTAAAACGGAATCGAAACAAAGTCTCTCAATTCAAAAAACTCGTATTAATTATCAGAACAAAAACATTTATCAGGAGATTTTCGGAAAGACATCCTCAAAAAGTAAAAACATTTAGTACAGGAAATTATGCGTAATTAATAAGATGGTTTTTGATCTCCTTAGCGCAATAAAATTGAAAATGTGGAAAAATACGGTTTTTAATTAAAATACATAAAATGTAAATTCTCATTCTTTTACTTTTATTTTGTTATAGCTTTAAGGATATATACACATATGTGTGTGTGTGTGTGTGTGTGTGTGTGTATATATATATATGTATATATAATTATATATATATATATATATACACATATATATATATATATATATATATATATATATATATATATATATATATAATGTGTGTGTGTGTATTAAATTTGCATTAAACACTAGTTTAATCAATGGTATGTCATGAATATTTCAGTTAATGGAGATAAGTGATTAATATTTTTACTCATAAAGTGAGCATTTCTTATTAATCGCTTTTCTGTGGTAAAATTTTCTTTCTTTTAAATACCTTTCATTTGGTTTTCGTTTTCATCAGTGAAAATAAATGGAAGTATGTGAAAAAATTCAAAATTACTTTCTAAGAAATCAATACGACTGCATTATAATTTGTGCTGCTTAGTTTAAAAAATGAAATTTTTCCTCTAATATATAATTTTCTAAGAAATCCATACTATCAAAAAATAGCTTTCCATAATAAAATAATTCGGTAATTTTAATAATTTTCTCGATCTGAAATGCAATAAAGCAAATCGTGTCTTTCTCGATAATATCTGTTCAAAGACGTGGAAGATCCTATAAAATAATAAAATCGGACGACTTATCTCTTTCTCCTCAAAATACATGGCGATTCAAGAAAAAAAATGTTCTTTCCTTTCTTAAAAGAGGGATATGGGTAAGCAATAAAAATCTAAAGCAGCTGTTCACGCAAGGGGTTTGAATATTGCTGCCATATCTTCCCAATCAAATGTGACGCGAGGTTTGAAGATGTTGGAACATAAACCTACAACGCATCGGATTCCAATTTTTCTGGCTTCTGACAAACGCGTGGTGAAACCATAAAAGACGCTTCGACAAGAGGACGAAAACAAATACTTGCTACTGTTGGAATGAAAGGGAAAAAAAAGATCAGAAAAAATGTGTTTGATTTGTTGAAGTGTTTTCTTTTGCGCTTTTACCAGAAGTTTTCATCTATTGAGAAAGTAACTGTGAACTTCTTAACACAGGAGTACCTCGATAAATAGAGATGTTTACTTAAGCGTAAATATTTGAAGTCTACGACCTAATTAATATAGACACTAAGGATTAATTTTGTAGTAGATTTATCAATTTAAGTTAGAAAATGTGTATATAAAAACGATATCCCACACACTTTTATGGACATCATACATATATTTTCCATGCTTATCTTTTAGTATATAGACTTCTTCCTATCCTGGACAGATATCTATATATTACATTTTTTCCAATATATCTATGTGTTCTTATCATATAACTAGCTGAATACCCGTACTTTGCTAAGGAATACATTCAAATTAAATACAACGATCAATGTATGCAATTGATGTAAAAAAAAGAAAAAAAATTATAAAAAATCGTAACGGATATTTTTATACACAAAATAATGTAGAAAAAATATTCAAATTAAATCTAATAGAACATACTAAAGAATATAGTACAGTAAATATAGTACAGTTCGAGGAACATATCTTTTACTGCATTTTAATATTTTTATGGATAATGTCCAATTGTCTGCCGCATTAGCAAGAATTTTTTTTTTCTTTTTCGTTGTTATGCACGTGACAATAAATTAATTTAAAGTACCAGAAAAAGAAATCACGTGATCATCATTTAATAAATTAAATTCTAAAAATTAATCTTTAAAAATTCCCCGAAAATCAGAAAATGGAGGTAAAGGTTTGAAAATGTTTTCATTTTAAGGGAATTTTTATGATCTTTCTCATGATATAATTTTTATAACTCAAATTATTATTTTAAATGCAAATTTGAAAAAAGTTACAAAAACAGCTTAAAAATTTAATTTAAAAAAATCTAAGAAGAATTTTTAAAAACGCTTTCTTAGTGCACCCTTATACTATAAGAAGAATCGCCGTGTAAAATTTCAGCTCTTTAGGTTCAGCGGTTTGGTCTGTGCGTTGTCTGTCAGTCAGTCACGGATGTGTTTTATATACATAGATTACATTCATAAAGATTTAATATCCGTAAAAGATCCACGTACCTGGACGAAAAATAAATTATGTATGGATGTTTTCCGAGTTAAATGTATATGTTAACCACTAGTCCCAAGCTTACAATTTAAACACCACGACTAGCTACCGTTAGATAATTAGAATGAAATAGTTCATATTCACCATGGTTAAAAGTTTCTTTGTTTTCTCTTGAAAAGTATCAGATTTAACTTAATTATAAAGTTGAAATGTATTAAATATCAGGTGTTCTACACGCATATACCGTAGAATCTTCACTATAATACACATGCTTGATTTTGCGCGAAATTTTCGGAAAAAACTAAAATTCGACTATAATACGCACCCATAACTTTTCGATATTTTTTTTAAATTGCACAGATATTTATTAACATAAATAAAATTGTAATAAATATAAACGAAAACGTCAAATTTGGTAAAAAAAACTAAAGTTTTAATTCAAAACAAACGATACTGTGAAATTAGCAGTCTTAATCACTTTCACTAGAATACAGCTCATCTATTGCTTGTTGTTTATTCATTGTTTAAAACCACGTTTTTTTGTACACGAGTGCGGACTAAAATGTAAAAAAAGTGCGTATTTTACTCAAGGTTTTACGGTACTCTACATCTTTAAAAAAGTGTGTAAAAACAGATTAACTTTTTTTGTATATTAATAGATGTGTACATATAACTTAAAACTATAAATAAATATATTTATCAATTAATTAGCGAACTTTAAGTTACAGAATTTAAACATTTTTATAGCGCATTACGTGACAAAATTTATATATTAGTTTATAGAAATATGTTAAATATGACAAATCATGAGCCAGATGTCTCTTGCACCTTCGTTCACCTAATGAATAGTGTAAAATATTTTATTGAAGTCAACACACAAGTTCCTTAGAGCTGTTTAACTACTTTCGTTTAATTTAATTATAATATCGCATATTCTAACTATAGTCCGCTGCGGTGTCATATGAAAATGATGCTTAATAAGCGGGAATGATGTTTAAGGCAAAGTAAACACTCTATTATCTCACTGCACAAACCACTAGCTACATACAGGTATAGTGGGTATATAAATCTTATACATCTGATGGTGAATTTAATTAATGCGAACGCACGAGTTACGGGGTCATTGTGAATTTCTCCATTGTAGATATCTCTTCTGTCATAACATAAATTATTTGAATAAACTATTAACCTATCAAATAAATATACAATTGCGGAAAGATTCAGTAGAGTGAAATAAATGTATGCAAACTTCAATACTGTCTTGAAATATTTAAATAAATATAATTTGCTTACAATTATACAAATATGAAGCAATAAATTTTTAATTAAAATGTGCAACCTTTTAAAAATAACTTTTAATAAATTTACTTATACAAATAAACAAATAATAATTTACAGATACGAAAGATTATCAAAATAGATTACGTAAGTTCTCATTTTAAACATTTATTTGAAGGAAAAACGAAGAAAAAATGTGCGACTCGAGGTTTCTTTTTGCATGTATATAGATGCTATATTGGAACCATGTTCATCTTTTCCAAATAACGCCACGGTAATTCTTAACTGTTTTTAAGCAGAAGGTATTTCATGAAAAGGATAATGATGTATGTTTTATGCCCCAAATACTTTAATGCATTTTGCTTATCACTTTTCAAGTAATATACATTTTTAGGTACTCGAATTAAGGAGACAAGGGGCCTTCCACCCTCATTTTTTAATTTTTTTTTAAATTTTTCAGTATTTACTCTTTATACAACATGAGAATAAGTATTACACTTTTTTACTATATTGAAGACTTTTAGAGTTCAGAAATAGGTATTTTGTGGAACAATAAAAGTTGTGTTTCAAAACATTATTAAAAAATGCTGGAAATTTTCAAAATGCTCCATGCGCATTCATTTTCTTCTGATTTCTTCAATATTTCTCGGGATTTTTAAGTGAAGAGTTTTTCATAAATCTGTGCAAAATTCTTTGAAAACTCAAATATTTTTCACTTTTACAGATCATGAAATAAAGTAAAAAAATAAAAAAAATAGCAGGCAGATGGAAAAAAATTATTTGACTTTTGATTCATAAAAAAAACTACAACAAATAAAATTCAGTGCACAGTTATATTTATGTATGTATTGTAAACATACATTAAAAAATTTAAGGTTTTCAAATGACATAGAATGTGCTTGGAGCATTTTGAAAAATGCTAGAATTTTTGAAAATGTTTTTGAAAGACAGGCATTTTTTGCCAAAATATCCTTGTTTTGAATTCTAAGAGTCTTCGATGTAGTAAAAAAGAATATTTTTTTATTCTGATTATGTCCTATAGAGTTGAAAATTGAAAATTTAAAAAATGGAGTTTGGAAGTCCATTGTCCCCTTAAAGTAAAATTTTAGTGTGATGTACGTGAAAATCAATGTTATTAACAAATAAATTTATTCTGCGAGTTCCATATTTGCATGCAGATACGAATAAATATATTTGTTATTTGCCACTTACAAAGATAGCAAAATTTAAGATTCAGCATTTATTTTCAACCATAATTAAGTACAATACAATAAAATAACTGTGTTAGAATACAATAAGTATGCTATGTGAGATTTTTTTTGTATATTGTGGAATTTAAAAATGAAACAGGGATTCAAATTTTATCACTGAATTGAAATCAGATTAGAAAAATAGATTTCTAAAAGTCTTTCATCCAACAGAAACTTTCTCATACGAGTGTTCAATTTCTTTTCAGAAAGCTCTATCAAAACCAATCTGTTATCTATCTCTTAATTTCAAAAATCCCTCTTACAAAGCTGGATGAAGGCAAAATGCCTAGAGATATAGTTTTTGGAGTAGTTTGTGGGCTTATTGTCGGCTTGTTGTATGAATGTGTATTTGTTTCGATTGGAATAGGCTTTTCTGGTCAGTTTAGTCCTTGTGTTGGAAAATATGACACAGCGCCCCATACCAACCACCTTTCTTGCATACCCAAAAGGTGTATGTTCCCTGATCTACTACTAAGCCAGGGAAGGCTAGTCATAAAGAGACACATAATTAAATTTTGCAATATTAATAAATTAATACAGATAGCTAATAAATTTTTTAATGTGTTTCTAATCTAGAGTTTTAATATTCTACAAACATAAACACAAGTCATCAGATCGATTGCATAAACAAATTTCTCTAGACTGGGCAAACTTTTTTTATATTTTATGCTATCATTATATTCATTCCTAGTTACTTATACGCGGTAATATATATTTATGCTACCGTCCATCTAAGCAGGATAATTTTCTGAAGTACATTTAGTGGCAGGTGTAAATTGATATTTTTAATAGAAATTTAACAGAGTTTGAATGTGTTTTACACACTAAATTTGGTTTACGTTGTCCACAATATGCAAATATATAATTGGAGATCCTAGAATGGCAAATGTTATTTCGTTGTTCTTGGATCTTCTATGAGAAAATGTATCAAACGGATTTTCTAATATAGTTTTATCAATACGGTTTTTAAGGTATCCGACTACCTTTTAAATGTCGATTGTGACGAAAATTCCGAAATTAGATTTTTTTTAAAGATTGTGAATTTCTGTTTCTAAATTTGCCTTTATTTTTTCTGTGCGATCATTATAAATGAAATTAGAGCGATTTAAAGATCAGAAACAGCTATCAATTTTAATACAAGTTGAAAACTTTAATTGTGTTTTCTGAAGAATTTATTTTTATCAAAAATGTAAACGACTATTCTGATAATTCAAAATCTAACCATATGTCTATGAAACTTTTCACGTATGTTTTTCATAATATTTCATAATACTAAGAACGTAATGAACTACAGATTTGGTTGTAGGTGTATTATTTGTTGATTTACAGCTGCGTTTATAAAAAAATCTTATGAGACATTACTAAAATTTACATTCAATCGCATATAATGACCTGTATTGTTTTTAGATTCCAACATATCGATTACCTTTTAGTTCATTACAGTCAGAAGGTACTTAAGTACATATGACATATGGAAATTTATGTTACATGCATAACAGTTTTTTTTAGAGCTAGAACCTTTTTTGTAAAAATTTGCTAAATTTCGACCCAATTTTCTTCAATTCTGTAAAAATTTGCATAGTTATTGACTATTTTTTCATCGTTTTTACTTTTGTTATTATATTATTTCGAAAAATAAGACGTTTTCACAAGTACAGTTTATGAAAAAAAAAGTGCTCCGAACATAGTAGAATACTCTTATTCAACTGTTTTCATTAGACCGAGCTCGTAAAGAAACTTGTTATACATTCAATAACATATAACATAGCAAATTAAGATAGTTTAAGAAAAAAAATTAATAGCATTAAAAAATTTTAAAACTCATTAAACATTAAAAGACGTTTGGTTATAATTGTAAATGATCTTTAAATATTGGCAGTCTTTCATATGATTTACATAAAATAATGAATTAAATGCTCTTTCTAGCATTCCTTATAAACATAAATACCAAAGATGATTTTTTGAATAAGAGGTCCTGTTTGTACACTAAAAGAAATATAAATATGTATTTACGAAAAAGAATACCCTGGAGTAATGTTTGTTTAAAACATAACATGCAACATGCAGCTATTTTTTAGTTTATATACTTTGTTATGTAAGGTTGTAGATAAATAATATTAGGGAAGTGCATCATCTAAACTACAGTGTTTGCCAAATCCATTTTCTGCATCTACATAATACTTCAGGCGCGAAAAATGTTATCATAAATCAATAAGTACTCGAAAAAGGTTCAGATATTTGAATAATTAAGTTTTCTTTGTCGTCTTTGCAATTTCTTTTAGAAATCTAGTTTGAATTGTGTTATTTCTACGCTTCGATTTTTAATCTTTTGCAGTTTTCAACACACCCTTTTGAAAGCAGTGTCCTTCTCTTGAACTTCTAAACGAGTAAAATTTTGTTTTTTTGAAAAGAAAACATGTCTTGAACAGTGAAATAGAGGACCAGAGGTACTCTTAATCTTCTTTCTTCCCTCAAAAGCTGGAGTATTATTTTTTCCCTATGAGCAGAGAAAGAGAAGAAATGTATAAAAGTTTTCCTTCCCCACATTTTTTTTTTCTTTTTGAGACTAAGGCTCCACCTAAAGCAATGAATTTTACAAGAAATAGAAGAAACTATGTCTCATTATATGTCAAAAGTGAAGTTTCTGTTTGAAAACTTAGAAAAAATTGATTTTTGGAATCTTTCAATCTTAAATGTGTTTAAAAAGGAAAACCTCAGGTAGGAATATATTTTGTAATTATAAATATTTAACAACGAGGGAAAATTTAAAATATTCGACACATTTCTTAATCAAACAATAAATTTCAAAATTATTAAAACAGAAAAGCGTACAAGACGATTAATATTTAGATAACATTTGCACGATAAAAAATTTGACAGATGACAAATTTGAGTCTTCAAATATTGAAGCGTACTAGAAAAAAAGACAAAATACCATGTCTCATATTATATTCAACACATTCTGAAAATCCTTTAAAGCATGAAAATGACCATCTGTTTAAAAGTAGAACTAGATAGGTAAATGTAAATTAGTACTGACTTATATTTCAAGAAGAATCCTCTCGTTCAGTAAAAAAATCTGTAATCCCTTGCAATGGTAAAGGGATCGTAATACTTTGAAAATAAGCCATATAGAAAATTGCTTATAATTTCGAGGCAAGCAATATCTGTTAAATAAACCTGCAAATCTTTCCAGACCAAAAAAGAAAATATAACTGCGTGACAGAGGACAAATTCCATGTTATGCCTTCAATGTTAGAAATGTATTTTTATCAGTGTAATGATATCCATTTCATTTTTACTTATGTTTTAACTGTGACACGCAAACAGAGAAAGAAAAAGAGCCGTAACTACTTTCATCTATTGCTACAAGTTGCCGAAATTAGGTAAGTTACATAGCTATTTCAACAAATTCTTCGTTTGGTAAACAAAGTGTTCTAGTGCTTTCAAGAAATATAGAAAATCCAGCATTGCATAGTTACCAACAGAAACTGGATTTTGAAAACTAGCTTTGGTAACACAAGAGTTTTAAAATTTCAATCCATTCCTATATACTCTAAAGATCTAAAATATACAGCTTCATGATTTAAAAAAAATATATCTCAAAAATCTTTTAAATAAACTGAATTAATTTACAACTTGATATTAATTGCATATAGAAGTTATTAAAACTAAACAATATTAAAGATCTTCGTTAAATATCCATATAAAAATTCGCCATATTCATCTAAAATTGTTGAATAAAAAAAGTGGTTTAGGTCATAATCTAAAATTAGAGCCTCATACTGAGCTAATTTAAACACGAAGTCGATTATATGGATTTCATATAGCAAGCATCGCAATTAACAAATTACGGACAACTTGTCAGCTTAAATGAAAATCAATGAAATAAATCATTTAACCTTTGGTGTAAAATAATGAGCTGACATTTAAACTTTTTATGTGAAATTAAAAAAGTTTCGTTACGTGTACTGTTGCTCCATTTTGCTTTAATAATGCAAAACTTGTCTTCAAGGAATGAGAAAAACATTTGTGAACCGGTAAAAGATTACATAAAATTTAATGTTTCTGGATATTTTTAATTACTGTGCGAAAAAAATGTTTTTTAGAAAATGTATAATTTTGTCCCGTTGTTGATAATTAGTTACTACACCGGTTCAATTTGTTATGATTTTCTTAATGCGCATAAAATGTTAACCCTACATGGCATTTAAGTATGGAGGTTTGCTCATTAACTTCTTCCATGAAGGATGATTCCATGATTGCTTTAAGTGCACTTTTAAATGCATATTTCATACCAAAAACTATGAATACAATTTTGAGTACGCGTTAGTATTCAATGCACAGATGGTAAATTAATAAGAATACGATTTACAATCAATATTCTATAGATTATCGTATTTACAGATACCAATAGGCTCTATATCAGATGCCCTAAAATTAATTTTAATATAAGAGTTTTATAAACTGCGCTGAATCTATTTTGTCTCATAAATAATACAGAATAAAATTTCAATCCAATTTTAGAAAAGTCAATATTAATACCTAGTTTGATAGCTATTTAAAAAACCTTTTATAACTTCAGACTTTGATTTGTTGATAGGTGTAGACTTACGTTTCCTTCAAAAAGAATTAACACATTTTGCAAATTAAATTAACAAACAGCGTATTGTCCATGATTACGATTGTTTAACTAAGAATGGCTCCAAATCACACTAGGGAATCCTGTCACGCTGTGAGAGTTAAATACAATTTACAAGATAAGTGTTTTATTCGTTCACTTATTCACTGAGTGCTTAATTTAACGAGGCCGATATTTATTCTGCTTGAATCCCAGGCATGCCAAAGCAAGTTACCAACATCATCTCGTCAGGATATAAAAGAAACATAAATGTGTATGAATGAAATACGTGTGTGACATTAAAGATTTCTGTATTCACAACTTGTTTCTACTCTAAAACTTTAAAAACGAATATTTTTTGCTCTCATCATCACTTGGTAGCCTTATATATCTTGGGTTATAGGGAATTTATTATTAAGGGATAAGTAAACTCATGTACTTATTTAGAATGAATATATATATATATATATATATATATATATATATATATATATATATATAAACTTGATTATATTCAATGCTGTGGAAAGTCCCTTAATATCGTTGTCTAGCAAATTCTATAAAAGGATTTAGATATGCGATTTCTAACAACTCGAATGCAGTTCGCAAATTTAATTAACGAACAGTGCATGATTTATAATTTGTAAATCTGACTATGGATCCATATTACACAAGGGATTTCGAAAACAATCGATACAAAGAATGAGATACAATTTATGAAATGTTTCAGTCATTGACTGTATTCACTTACCATTTAATTTGCAAATACCATCGAAATTTCTGGAACCCAAGCAATGTAATTCAATTACTATTTTATTATACAGTTTTAAAAAATCAGAATAGTGAATTAAAAAATAGATTTCACTTTATCGGAAAAAAGCATGTATTCACTTGTTTTTTAAATAGAATAATCAATGAAAGACAAAACTATTTTTCGGAGCATATATCGTAAACAATATTTGAATTATATGAACAAGCTATTGAGCAATATATCGCATACTTAATGGTTATATTTTAAGCAAATGCATCATACTGCTATCTGAAAAACAGAAAATATTTAGTCTAATTTTGAAACTGAAATAAATGCACAGTCTTCTTTATTGACCCAGCTTACCTTGCTATGATGTTTTGTCAAGAAAAAATTAAAATACATTTAGATAACTCGGAGTACAAATATATTCATGACACGAAATGCAAGCAACAAGGTTTTATTGCAATTTAAGGCAAAACCAGTAATTGATACAGTCATTTATAAAATTAAGTTATTTTTAAAAATTCTATGGTAGAAATAAGAGAAAAAGTATTATTTAGCATTTTTGATATGTACTGTTAAAGATAACTGCAAAATAAAAATATTAATGCAAACATATCTTTAAAACTAATTAACTATACTTCAATTTAAAATAATTGCATGAAACTAATTACAATATACAGTTCTCTATTCACATTATACATGAGGATAAAAAGCATTTATCATTTAATAGTTGTATATTTCATGAAATAGAGTTTCATAAAATTTTAATGTGTGTACGAACAGGTACACACATTTCAATCGTAACAATATACTAATTAGTGTAAGTTAATACATAGGAAAATAATAAATTTTAATACAGTACAACCTCCCAAATCCGGAATCGTTCAGGACACGGCAATTCCGGATTTGGGAATTTTCCGGATTTGAGAGGTTTTTAAATAACACTAAAGTTTTTGGAGAAAAAAGTAAAATGGTTTAATTATTAAATAAACCTAAATACAGAACATATAATTACATTATAATTTAAACATTTCAGTCAATAATATCTGTTGCTTTACTTTCAGCTTATTAGAAATTTTTACTCGAATCCTATATAGTGACATAATTTCATATTCCGAGATAAAATTCCGGTGTTCTAAGCCTAATATTGTTTAATCTAATGATTTTATCAGGTCTTCCGTTGACATTCTTTTGTTTTAGGGGCATTCTGAATAAATTTCACGATCACTGTCATCATAACCTTTGTTATTTACCCCACTATCAATAATTTCAGAATCGCTCATGCCGCATTTACACATTCGCGATCGCGCCACCCGTAACACCGCATTTACACAGTCGCGATAGCGGCGAGTTCAATTGAGGAGGACGAATGTGTAAACGGTGTTCTCGCCGTTTCTCCTCGTCTGTCGTCGCGAATGGCGCCGGGGGTCAAAGGTGAGAATGGCGACGGGAAATCTTGTTCACAGCAAGAGGCGGGAATGTGAGAACGGTCACTCGCGTCCATGCAAGAACGTGACTAATGTCTCGCGAATGCCTTACTGATGGCTCGATCGTGAATGTGTAAATGCGGCACAAGACATTCGCGAGACATTAGTCACGAACCTGCATCGACGCGAGAGACCGTTCTCAAATTCCCGCATCTTGCTGTGAACAAGACTTCCCGTCGCCATTTCCCCCTTTGACTCCCGGCGACATTCGCCCCCCACGATTCGATTCGCCGCTATCGCGATTGTGTAAATGCGATGCAAGAGAACAAACGATCGGCACATTTTCGTCGATGTCTAAAACTTCCTGTATGATCAATTCATGAATGTTAATGTTGCCTTTATTCGCACATTCCACTAATTCTGCTATTTCAGCTTCTTTCCCAGACACTTGAAAGCCCTCAAAATCACTGCTGTCACTTCCTTGAGAGGAAGCGCAATTTTTTACCGATCATTTTGGTAGCGACATCTATCGGTGAAATAGAAAAGTAAAATTGGCCATTTATTAAAGCATTCCGGATTTGGGAGGTTTCCGGATTTGAGAAGTCCGGATTTGGGAGGTTGTACTGTATTAGGTTAAATGTTCCGTAAAAACATTCAGAATTTGAAAAATGTTTGCGTAAAGCAAATCCCACTCTAAGCATTTTGTGTTCTAAAAAAATTCTCAATTTCTTTAAATTGTGCATGGATATACACACTGTAGTTCACTGTAATTTCTGTTATGTACTTACACTGTGATTGCAGAAAAGTAAACAATACAAATTGTATATTGGAGAAAACAATCGGTGTAGTTTGCAAAGAATCCCCGTTTGGAGTACTTCAGTACAGTACAAGAAATTTAGGTTTCTGAACACAATTACTGTTTCGAGACTATATTGAGTTCCCTTAGCTGACTTTAGTTAAATTTTCTGAAAGTAGCTAAATACTGTGTTAATTTTTAAAAGCCAGTTAATAATATCATTTATTAAACCATTCTCCGCTTCTGAAATCATAGTTTATAAACTGTAAAGGGTGATTAAAAACTCGCTTAATACCAAAGTTTACAAATAACGTTTTAGCAAAAGAAGCCCTGAACTTCTTATTACAGGTAAACATAATTAAAGTCTTGTAGTTGAACGTTACAGACTTATATTTCGAAGAATTGGAGAAGCTGGATGATATCGAATGCCGAGATGGCTATTTTCAACAAGGAGGTGCTATTCCTCACACCGTCCCCCTTTCAATGTAAAGGGGACTAGGAGTTTTCGAAGATAGCGTCATTTTAAGTGCTTCCGAGATAACCAGATATTTTTTCGTGAGATTATTTGAAACAGCGTATGCATACAAATAAGCCCCATACTATTGAGGAACTGCAGGGAAATATTTGATTGGAAATTATCATTCAGATTGAAATGCTGCACTGTGTTTCTGTCAATATCTAGCGTCGCGTTCGTTTGTGAAATCCGGAGAATGGCATTTTAAGCATTTATTTTGATTTCCCCGTAAGTAGCACAAACTGAAATATATTCATCTTCAATTACAAGTACGTGGCTTCATTTTTTTAAAAATTTCTTTTTGAATTTGAGGGTAAAGTGACTTTTGAATAACCCTTTATTTTATAGACTATTTTTTTTCTTTGTAACTGTGGCTGCTGAAAGGAAATAAAAGCAGATATTTTCAAGATCTTGAAAATATACATATACTAGTACTATATAAATCAATACATTAGTGTTTTGTGTTTAAGTTTGCTTTACTGTGTGGGAACAGCTTAATATTCCGGTTATTTGTGCAACGAATAGTTCAATTAACAACGTTTATGAATTGCATTTCAAACAGCAGCAAGAGTCTTCGATTAAAACTGAAGCAATCCTTTAATATAGTTGTATTTAACCTTTATTACGAATCTAATACTTCCCTCCCAAATCACTCGTATTTCGTCTTCTCTACTTTAATCCTCCTGGGTTTTCGATGCGGCGTGTTCGTAGGCGGACAAGATATCCCTTTGAGGGGACATATATCCGCCTCTCCAATAGACAGACAATAAGGTCATGCCACTTGGAAACCCACCCTTTGCAATCCAATGAATCAAAGAGACCTTCAGTGCTAGCCAGATGCGTCTACTTCTCTAATAAAGCGTCGCTTTCGCTTTAGCGTAACAAAAATTGACGGCCTCACACATTTAATATTACATGTTCTACGAATAATTTCTTTTAACTTGAGAACGTCTTAAATTTTATTTTCTGTACTTATTTAAATTGAAATTAAATAAGAGTACATTGTTAAAGTATTATTTTTTTAGGTTATTTCAGATGTGCGTTTATACTAAGATAATATAGCACCCAGACGACGTAAGTATATAGATATACATAAATATGATACATTTTAATTGTTATCGTAAAACATGCCAAACATTTCCAAAATGAAATATTACATTGGTATGTCTTAGCAAAGTTAGAATATTTAACTGTGCTAACTGTAAATTCACACCAAGATGATGGCAGCAAAAATTAACGCTAGATAACAGTTTAAGTGAACAAGAAAAATATTTGCAGAAATGAAATAATACACATTTACTAAATTAAAGTAGCCATGATGATAAAAAATTTAAATTCCTAAAAAGTGCCTATATTGCGCAATGCTGCTCACAAATGACTCAAACTCCTATACGTTCCATTACGTTAACTATAGGATAATATATATCAGGACAGTATTTTTTGTTATTTCACAGCTTGGCTAGCAGAAGGAATTATTTTGTAACAGCAGACACTGCATAACACGTTTTTATATTAAATGACATTTATTTTCCTTAATACTTATAAAATCTTCTAAGCTTGCATCCCAGCTTTCCCAATGAGTCACACATTAAGACTTTTCTTCTTGAAATCAATTAAATTATAAATGCTTCAAATTGTTACATTTTAAGTGTTGTATCTTTGTAACGCTTTGTGTATACAGTGATTCACTCGAAAGATGCCCCGAGTATTCTGTAATAACTCTCGGGAAGATGAAGCAATCTGAGTAAGTTACCCATGTGTAATCGATTGCATTAGATGCGATGTTGGAAGTGATCAAAGCCCCTTTAAAATTACCCTGTTACCAAAGGACCCAGTTTCCGCCATGTTCCTTGCCGATGTTTGACACGTTGCTCCATTTTACTGGAAGTGACCTTCCATTAACGCGCGATCATCTAGTTCATTCACGTACTGTTAAAAAAATGTTCAGGTACACACCGGTATTCACGTTGGTGTCAAAGAAAATGGGGCCCATGAGAAGCAAGAAACACATCACGCACCAAACACTAACTTTTTCATCATGGAGCTATACTTGGTGAGTGGTTAAAGGATTTTCAGCGGCCCATATACGGATGTTTTGCGAGTTAACCCGGCAAATCCAACCACGCCTATCCGATCACCATATGATGTGATGTGCCATCTACTGCGGATCATATTGTAAGTTGTTTCGTTCAGATTGCTACGTCTTAGCGAGAGTTATTACAGATTATATTACTGAGTCTAGTAGCCTAATATCTATTTGTCTGATTAGACTCAGTTTTTTTGCATGTTCCAAACTTACAAAACTTTAATGCACTAAAATATTGATTGAGTTAAAATAGTGCATTTCTCTAAAATTATTGTTTCAACTATATGTATAATTTTTAATGTTTCTTTTATATATACTACACTCTATCTCCTGTGTTTATCAACTGATATTGTTTAAGATACAAATGAAACACAGAAATGTATGAATTTTGTAACTTAACAACCTAGATATTTTAATTCCATTAAGTTTTATAAAAATGTTCTGTAATAATTCTATGTATGAAAATATACCACATTAGATTCCCTCAGGAAAATACATAGTCGTTATAAACCAGAAAAATCGTTACTATGGAAAATATTCATCGAGTAAAATGATATAGAATGTTTTACATATTTTTGCTTAGTATATCTTATGGAAAAATCGGCTTTTTACAGTTACTTGAAAGATTTTAAGAAAATTCTAATAAAGTTCATAAGAAATTACATTTCTAACAAAAAAAAAATTAAAATTTTAACAAAAGTTTCTAAATTTTAATTTTCTAAGAAATGTTTTGAAACTTTTCTAAATAGTTTCATGCATTTTCAAAAATAAATGTACATTTAATTAAGTTGTGAACTAAACGATGTTGTATATATGCTACTCTCTCCTCTTCTTCTTTATATATATATATATATATATATATATATATATATATATATATATATATATATATATATATATATATATATATATATATATTGTTTTAAACCTTATATTCCTTCATAATTATGTTATTTTCGATTTTCTAAAATTTATGTAAGATCTAGAGAGAAGTGTATTAACATTTCACTCTTTATGATTTACAAACTATGGAAAAGGATAAAGGAAGACATAGGTTCTATAAAGCTGATAATTCACGCTATCGACAGTACTATAGAAAAAAACTTTTTTGCATCATTATTGATATTTCCTAGCATCTGTTTAAAAAACCTAAATGCCGAAAACAATGAAAATTTTCATTTTCATTTATGGTATATATGCAATAATTTTTTTATTGAATAATTAAACTGAATTTAGAAGTACCGTAAACTCCTCACTGCCCTTTATAACTTGAATTTTACATGCGACGTAAAGTTTCATGATAAATGAGTAGTTTGAAAAGATATATTTACTTACATAAATACATTGAATTCTCTCATTTTATTTTAAACTCACACACACAAATAGAAATCGAAGAGTAAAACAAGAGATAACTGAATTATTATACGACGAAAATCCCCCTTCATATTTTTCTCCTAATATGCGATAAATTTATTAACGTTATTTTTCTAATGTAGGTTTCACATCTTTACAAAATATAATTAACCTCAAGAGACGCATTATAAAAATAAAAATGACTATTATAATTATTGTTTTTAATTTACGCATCGGTTTATGAACAGTCATTAAGTTTTTCTCTGAATAAAATTGGGTTCATGGATATTACTTTCCTTTACCCTATGGGAGTATTCATGTGACATGTCCGTAGGTAGGAAAGATATTCTAAAATGGTCATTTATATATCTATCTATATCTCTTTCTCTCTCTCTCTCTCTCTCTCTCTCTCTGTATATATATATATATATATATATATATATATATATATATATATATATATATATATATATATATATATATATATATATATATATATATATATATATATATATATATATATATATATATATATATATACAGGGTTATTTTTTTTTAAACTATAAGTACTCAGAGCCATCTGTAGCGTGATCTATTAGCCAGAATTCCGCAAAAATAGATAGTGAGATTAAGGGCGACATGGGAAACAGTTTCCGTGAAAAAAAAGTTCCAAAAGTCGCCGATAGGGGAAGATATGGTGCTCTTGTTGTCGGAGCACCCGAGAATTTTCATAAAAGGCAAGTAAAACATCAAAATACAAATTCACGACTATATAGTCGACAGCAGTGCCAGTATTTCCGGCTATAAAGTGCGGAATCTGTTGTGCCTTCGCCTTACAGAAGAAAGGGTCATCAGTCGTTTTTTTCCACTTACATGGCCACCTCGCTCCAGGGACCTAACCCATGTCTGACATTTTTCTGTGGGATTATTTAAAGTCTAAAGTGTATCTTGGTGGAGTGTCAAACTTGGCGGCCCTAAAGAACAACATATCCCGAACTTTGAACATTCCTGATGACATGTTACGCTCGGCCGTTGAGAACGTAGTGTTCAGGATGCAATGTGTCGCCCACCAGGACTGTGGTCACATTGAAGGAGGGAGATGTGAATTTGCTGCATAAAATGGTGTTGCAGTGAAATTTCTTTGTTATTCATTTGTCTGCTTACAACTTTTTTGGTATTCATCCCTAATCTTTATAGCCCGAAAAACTGGTGCTGTTGTCGACTACATAGTCTTGAATTTGTATTTTGATGTTTTACTTGCCTTTTATGCTAATTCTTCGGTGCGCCGACAACAAGAGCGTCATATCTTCCCCTATCGGCGAAATGTGGAACTATTTTTTTTTCACGGAAAGCTTTTTCCCATGTCATCTTTAGTCTCTCTATCAATTTTGGTGGAATTCCGGCTGATAGATCGCGCTACAGATGTACTGTTAGTTTTTAAAAAATCACCCTGTGTGTATATATATATATATATATATAAATTGCTAATAAGATCAAATGTCAAAAGAGAAAATTAAATATTATCTTTCAGTTATCTTCGTATTTCTCGTCTAAAATTTAAAAATCATTTACACGATCTCATTTTAATTATAGCGGTATCATAAATATAACTTTATATATTGAATTTTGAGAAGAAACATATTTCGAATTTAATAAAATTCCTCTAAACTGTCATTAAAAAAAATTATATTTTTCAATTTTTAAAAATGTTTTTTTCATGCTTAATTTTGGTGAAAAATTATAAAGTAAACTTAGTTTTATAATATATTTTGATGCTTAAAATGATAAATATCGGGGTAAAAATGCGCGAATAAAGAAAATATGAAATCTAGCTTAATTGTTCTGTAGTATGAATTATTCATATAGTTAAAATTATTTCTATATATTTTAATTTCAAATATATTCTGAAATACAAATAAGCCATACAAATAGACAACTCCTTCAAAAAATAAAAATTGAAAATAGAAAAGTATCGTTGATGCATGCGTGAGCAAATAAAATTGACATAAAGGTTCTGCCATGTACACTCTTTACAGAGATTATCGAATTGTTTAGGAAAGTAGTGGTTTATTTTTATTTTCTCATAGGAGTGATTAAAATCTGTCAAGTTGATTCTGAGCAATTGTAGAATATTTTGGAAGCATAAATGAAAAGGTTGGATTCTGAAGAGAAAAAAGTATTGCGTTTGAATCTTTAAGAATGCAATTGTTTTCCGAAAAATTATTTGAGTCATTATAGCTTTTATTTTTATAAGTAAGAGATTAAACAATTTCCCTCTCATAGCCAATAATGAATATTTTTCATTTTTTTCTATAGAGAAGAATACACGCGATACATCTGATGGAAAACTAAATACTGAAGCAGGCTAAGTTACGGTTAAACACGTATAGGAATTAATGTCATGCGTTCCCTTTTAATGTTTTTGAGTAATCAATATAGTATCAAATTAGAAAATCAACTAAAATTATAATACAGTGGAACCGCGGTATATCGATCCTCAAGGGAAACGAGAAAATTTCGAATTATCGAGGATTTCTTTTCACCGAGGTTCGATTTATCGAAGTGATTTTTAACTGACTTCGCTATATAAAGGTTCACACTAAAATAATTGTATACTCACTGCAATGAAAACTGATTTTATCAAAACAACTTCGATATATAGAGGTTTTCCAATAAAAACTTCGATATATAGAGGTGCGGTGCCAAGGAAAGCAAACCAAAAATTTGAAATATCGAGGTCTTCCTGACCAGTCCTTCGATATGTAGAGGTAAAAATAACATGGGAGTGTTAGACAGGTTTAAAAGGAATGAAAATTCGATTTATCAAGGAATTCGATTATATCAAGGTTCGATATATCGAGGTCTACTGTATATGCATATGTATGTATTTATAATATATATAAATATATTATTTATGGACATGCTAGTGATAAATATATACTATATATTTTCTGTAAGTCAAAGTCGAAATAGATGGTGGTACTTCCAAATAGGGGTATTTAAAGAGATTGAATTTCCTTGAAATTAAATCTAAATTTAATCTAAATCAAAACAGAACCTCATTAAACAATACGTTAGTATAATGTCTAAAACGTTGATCCTCAACGCATTTCGAAAAAGAAATCGCATTTGAGAGTATATTTATCAAAAGCACTGACCAACGATACATCTCTAATTTCATGAAGCTATCATTGCCATAAAGAGGAAATTGAATTATGAAGTATAGGGGAGACCTGTGTACCTAGGGCCATCATGTACCTAGGGCCACCCTACTTTATTTGAATAATATTTAGTTCTAGGTTTTATAACTCAGGTGGGTGAGTGGCAGCAGTAATTGTTATTTTAGCAGCCAATTAGAAATCTTGGAGGAGAAATCTGTGGCAAGTTATAAGTGAAAAACGTTTATAGTTTCACTTATATAGTTATTACTATATAAGTTATATTTATCACTTTTATAGTTTTTCAAAGGTAAGTCAAATACTTTTATTTGAATTCTAGTACATAATTTTGTTTGTAACATTAAGTACTAAATGAGGTATTAAATAAGTCCCCTTTCCATGTGGGTTTTTCAGTAGAATACATTTTATATGAAATGACCTAGTCTTCTACCTAGGGCCACATAGTTGCCTTGTACCTAGGTCCATGGCCCTAGGTGCGACTGTAATCATATTCTGTATGTTGTTATTTTATTGAAAAAGTTTTCATAATAAATGGAGGAAAAATCTGAACAATTTTGATTTAGTTAAGTTTGTTTTGTATTGGATGTTATTTAAATAGAAGGGGTACTATACATTTTGCTCTGGAACTCTCAATGTGCTTGACTAACAAAAAATATGTTTGCTACTATTATTATTATTCAGGATTATTAATTTGCCTATATAAACATGAGAATCTATTTAAAACAAATATATTTATAAAAGCAGAAGTATAATTCTAAATAAGCTTTATACGATATTTTAAATAAATTTTCAACCTTTATCATATTTTCATACCACAAATTCCTAATTTATAAGTAGGGTTATTACAAATTCGTAATTATTTCTTTAGATGCCTAGAAATCCTGATGGAATAAAGCGATCAAAGCTTAATGCATATAATGTAACTGCAGCTGCATAAGCAGTTTTTGCGGATGAAGTTCCAGTTCGGACTGCAGAACGACAGTTTGGAGTAAGCAGAACAACACTGCAAAGACACATTGACTTTTGTAGGAAGACTAATGCTGAAAATTCAGAATTAAATTGTGCATATTCTAACCGATGTGCTGTTTGGATGGTACTTTCTAAAGATGATGAGAGTGTCCGTGTTCAGTACCATGTCGTTGCATGCAATATGTATTACGGGATGTCAAAACAACAGGTTAAAAAGCTTACTTTTGAGTATGCAAAAGCAAATAATAAAATATCCAAAGTCCTATGATGCAAATGGTAAAGCTGGTGATCAGTGGTACTGTGATTTTATCAAAAGAAATAAGGTTCTGTCACTAAGAAAGCCCCAACCCACAAGTTTATCAAGAGCTATGCATTTCAATAAAACAAATGTTAATACTTTTTTTGAGAAGTATCAGGAGGTATTAGCAAACTATAAGTTTTTGCCTGAATCCATCTATAATGTGGATGAAACGGGCATTACGACAGTGCACACACCGACCAAGGTCATAGCCCCCAAAACGCAAGACACATGTTGGCAGCATGACTTCTGGTGAACGAAGAACTAATATAACTATTATTTGCAGTGTAAATGCAATAGGAAATTCCGTCCCCATGATGAATTTTCCAAGAGTGAACTTCAAAAACCACATGATGAAAGGTGCGCCTCCAGGAACCGTGGGAACAGCACATATTAGTGGCTGATCAAATGCCGAAAAATTTGTTGAATTTTTGAAGCATTTTATTCACCACGTCAAATGTTCAGAGGATTAAAAAGTCTTGTTACTCTTGGACAACCATGAAAGCCACGTCAGTATTGAAGCAATCACTTTGGCTAAAGTACATTGCGTAGTTATGCTTACTTTTCCTCCACATACCAGCCATAAGCTTCAACCTTTGGATAGAGGCGTGTTTGGACCCTTTAAGAAATACTACAGTACAGCGTGTAGTAATTGGATGCTGATAAATCCTGGGAAACCAATCACCATTTATGAAGTTGCAGAGAATGTTGGCAAATCATATCCTTTGGCCTTTACTCCTGTAAACATTCTAGCAGTCTTTCGTGTGTCTGGTGTATGTCCAGTGAATCCAAACATATTCACTGATGATGGATATTTGAGTTCAAGTGTGACCGACAGACCAGATCCATCCATAAATTGCCAAAATAACAATTTTCCTGAGGAAGAAAGTGAGTCAACAATAACGGAACTGAAAGTTTCTATATCAAATTCAGTTTCACGACCTGAAGAATTTTCAGAGCCTTCGACATCAAACTGCATTTCATGTGCTTCTGAATTTTGTGAGCTTCGTACATCTAACTCCATTTCATTTGTAACGCCTGAACAGGTATTACCTTTTCCAAAAACAAAACCTCGTACATCCAAAAGAGGCGGCCGAAAACCAGGGAGATGTAGAATCCTGACAGACACTCCAGAAAAGAAATGAATTGAAGAACAACGTGTAATTAGAATGGCCAAAAGAAAAGGAAAATGTGAAAAAACCTGTGTTTCAAATAGAGGCAACTTCATCTGAAGAATGATTCATCTGACGAATGATGAATCATTATGAAAATATTTGTAATTCGCTAATAATTTGGCACATATTCATTTGGGTTCTGTTAGAAAATTCATGTGTATACGCTTTTTCTATACATTATGGCGTGAAACCTAACTTTTAGGGAATGGCCCTAGGTACACCAGCTACTGGCCCTAGGTACAATGTTGTCTGGTATCTAGGGCCATTTGTGAAGTTTCTTAAAGAACCTTCTATTTCACAGAATTTATTATTTTGAGTATTTATATTAATCTCAATGGGATGGAAATTAGTATAACAATGTGTGAATATCAGTTTCACAATTTTAAACAAGTCAGTGGGTCTGTTTTCGTTAATTGAAATAAGGTGGCCCTAGGTACACAGGTCTCCCCTAATTTTTGTCTGTTACTGACATAAATGTACGCAACTTTAACGTTATTTTACGAAAATAATCACCGGTTTTTGGAATATTCATGAATGTGTGACCACTCAGAAATGGCATTATTAAATGATTCTAAGGTAGGTTATTGTATCACACGCCGAGCTTTCGTATGCCGCATTGTCTATAATTTTCATCCTTGTTGAGAATAGCTATTGCAGGCAAATCTGATATGATAGCTTAAAAGTTTAAAAAAGTAGAAAACTTAGCAGAGATGCTAGCCAATTTAAGCATAAACGATAATTTTCAGAGTTTGAGGTTGTTAAAGTGATTAGTTAGTTAAGATTATTAAAGTTCCCAATAATTTTAATATTTAGTGTTTTTTCTCTTTTACCCTAGTTTCAACTAAATAACAGTATTTTGAATTCAAGAACACTTTCCTCTTAAGTGAGCGACATAGGGTCCTTAGAATTTTTATGAATTATTACAAGCTTAAAATATGTTATCTCCCCATAACGTCTTTCTCTGAAAGATATTAAATTGAAAGACTGTTGGTATTTACATCTTTCCACCCTCAAAAATTCTCTAAAAAGCATCAAAATCTTCCTGAATTACTCCGATATGTACGATAAGTTAGATAATTTCCTCAAATTTACTCTAGGTAATACATTTTATAACTTTCCAACGACTGGATTTCGAATTCGATTTCCCCATCATCTATGCCTGATAATTTACAGAACGCTCTAAATCCATTTAGCCAAAATGACAAACACAATAAAGTATTTACAAGCTGGTCTTCCATACTTCCTTGGAAGATACATTCCTCCATTCAGAGCATGATTGGAATATTATTTCATATAAATATCTCAAAAGGTAATCCACGGATACTTTCCTTGAGTATTATGTTGTCGAATTATAGTACATTCCAGTGTGTTAAGTTACGGGAATCCAAATTCAATATGTTAATCATATTCAGATACTTTATTTTGAAATGTAATGTCTAAAAAACTTTTTTAAAGGAAAAACAAATGCTGAATAGGATTAAAAATATAAATAAATGAAAATATTAATATCATGTCTGTCTGACTATTGACAAAACATTTTTTTTTATGAATTTCTGAATTTTATTTTGTTTAAACTTTTATCAGCAATATTTCTTGAGTAATTTCAACGGGAACTTAAAAATTTCCTTTTTTATAGAGCTAATAAAGCTCTAAATTCCGGTTAAGTTCAGAGTAGGTTGCCGATAGATGGTAAGATTTCATTAAATTTTCGGAGTGTGGCATACATATTATTTATAAGTAGTTTGGAGAGGGAATCAAATTTAATTTCTTGTATTTTGACTGCAGTGCGTTCATACATATCCATTTTCAATCTAATTTTACTCATAATTAACTTATGTCATTCAATTATATTTTGTAATTTTCAAAATTACAAATGTTTGTTAAACAGAATATGTACGCTATTAAATATTTCCAATGGTAGACATTTGGCCGAACAAATACCTCCATATAATGCTATAAATATGAATTTTAATTTAAATTGATTAGGTATGCCTCATGAAACAAATTATATCACGAATAATACTAAAGAAAATGAATCTTTCATTTCGTGATATGAATATTTAAGAACCTGTAAACTTATTATAATTTAATTGATGCCGTACTGAAAGAAAACCTGTTTAATGGTATCTCTAACTAATGAAGTTTCTTTCCATCTAAAAATAAGCAACAATTAATTTGACATATTCAGGGTTATAATTAATGAAATCAATAACTTTCTGCACATTATATAAAGTTATTTTTGTAATTTGTGATTGCGTCAAATTGAGGTAAATGTATTTTCCATCATTTCAAATATGGGATATACACATAAATTTCTAATGTTAAAGAAAACTAATTGACGCCTTTTTTAAAATCTCATTTCTTTGTTCTAAATGTTTTGTAGAAATATTTGGATTAAGTGGGTAATAAATTTTACGTTTGGTTATAAGCGATTTTATATGTGACAAATTTTTATTTCATGTAGATTATAGAAATTTCGTTTTAAATATTATATTTATTTAAAAAATATTACTTTCCAATATGTTTAGCCCTCCATTACAATTTGATTTTTTCTACTTTTAAAAAAGATAAAATTTGTCTGAGTTTTTCCTTTTCAACAAGAAATATAAGAATTAACGCATTTCTGTACGTCATTGATAGTTGGAACTTCTTTAAAAAATGTTGAATTATTCAGATAAAAACTGTCACTGATAATGGCTTTTTACATGGTATAAATGTAAGAATATGCCGTATTGACATCTCATTTGTGCGTTATATTTCCGAATTACTATTTTCAAACCATTTTATTATTTAAACAGTCCAAACATGAATGATGAGTCATCAAAAAATTTTGAGAGGAGGGATTTTTGGATGAAAAATATTTTGTAATGTTCTCCTGTAGGGCAAACTTCCAGACTCTTGATATTGCTTTTATCAACATTATATATCGATGTTAAACAATAAAATTTATTCAATTTCAACATGGTGCTATATAATTTATGCAGAAAAATACTATGAAATACTTTAATAAACATTTTTGAGATGATGATTATTTATCACAGTTTAGTTATCTCCGAAGAACTGAACTGACACTAGTTTATTACTTTGAATTATATTTTATAGCAAACCTGCGGGACCAAAATTAGAAAGCATGTATCTATGGACATATCTATATATATAAAACAGTTCCGTAACTGACTCATTCATTCACTGACTGACTGACATACAACGCACAGACCAAACCGCTGAACCTAAAGGGCTGAAATTTTGCATGGCGATTCTTCTAATAGTGTAGGGGTGCACTAAGAAAGATTTTTCAAAAATTCTTCTTAGATTTTTTAAATTAAATTTTTAAGCTCTTTTTTTAATTTTTTTTACGTTTGCATTTAAAATAATACATTGAGGGTTATAAAATTTATATCACGAGAAAGATCATAAAAATTCCTTCAAAATGAAATTTTTTTCGAATTTTTACCTCCATTTCCTGATTTTTGGTGAATTTTTAAAGATTAAATTTTAGAATTTAATTTATTAAATGCTAATCACGTGATTTCTTTTTCTGGTACTTTCAATAAATTTATCGTCACGTGCGTAACAACTAAATAGACAAAAAAAATATTTTTTTTCTTGCTTATACGGCAGACGATTGGACAATATTTTGTCTATAAGAATATCCCTTACGATTTTTTTATAAATATATATATTTTATTTTCTACATCAATTGTATATATTGATCGTCGTATTTATTATAAATATATATATATACAGTCGGTTCTCTGTTTAACGACGCTCTACTTAACGACGATCTCTATTTAAAGACGATATTTCCCGGTCCCGGTCCCTCCGACGTAAAAAAATTCTATTTAACGACGATTTTGTTTCTATTTAACGACGAATTTTTCTTAAATGATAAACTTTTTCTTCAACATTTTATTTACAGGAGGGTTACTTTCTGTGGGGGAGTTTGGTTTCAATAACAGACCCAGAATTTCCTTTGTTTGTTGCAATCATAGACGTGTTGCAGTGGAAAAAACCGGGGGAGGGGGGGGGAGGATTACTGTTTCTCGGAAGATCGAACATTATTCCCTGGTGGATCGAATTTCTTAGTGCGGGTGTGGAATCACTCTATTGTACCTACCATGTTCTCATGTGATTTACGAACAGTCCAAAAGCAGCCCTCTCTCACTCCTTCTGGGAAGTACGTGTTCATGTTTAGAGAATTCATGGTTGTGTGTAGGTTCCAGTACGCTCATTCCAGTACGAATACGAGGTGAGCAGAGCAAAATGACATCAAAGCATCTTACGCTACACGAAAAAGTGAAAATTATTGAAAACTGGGAAGAAAGTGTTGGAATAACAAAAGTCCAATTCGAAAGACAATTTCAGCTACCCGAGTCTACTCTCAAAGGTATTTTAGCAAGCAAAGAGAAAATTCTTGAAGCAGCACAAAAATTTGGTTTGGGATCCAAATCCAAACGGCAGAAAATTCAATGTGGCCGATCAGAAGAATTTGAGAAGGCAGTCCTGCAATGGTTTCATCAAGCAAGAGCATCTAACATTCCAATTTCCGGAGTGATATTTAAAGAAAATGCTATTATTCTCGAAGAAAAGTTTGGAATGCAAAATTTTCAGGCTTCGGCAGGTTGGCTATCAAAGTTCAAAGAAAGATACGGGCTTGTATTTAAAAGCATATCTGGTGAAAGTGGCTCCGCAGATGAAAAAATAGTGGATGAATGGAAAATAGTGCTGAAGGGGATATTAGATGGATATGATGAGAAGAACATATTCAATGCAGATGAGACGGGCCTATTCTACAATATGGTGCCTAATAAAACCTTAACGTATATGGGCGAAAAGTGTTTTGGTGGAAAACACAGTATGGAACGATTGACTGTTTTACTGTGCACTAATTCGGATGGATCTGAGAAATTTCCACCACTAGTTATAGGCAAATCAAAGCAACCAAGGTGTTTTAAGAATATCGCCAGGAAACCTTGTGAATACCGCAATAACAATAAAGCGTGGATGACATCACAAATTTTTATTGACTGGATTAGAAAATTTGATGCAAAAATGCATCGAGAAAAGTGAAAAGTTTTACTTTTAATTGACCGATGCACTGCACATACTCCAAATATCCCTGGACTTACAAATTTGACTATCCATTTCTTACCAGCTAATTGCACTAGTAAGTTGTAGCCATTAGACCTGGGTATCATTCGCAGTGTGAAAGCATACTACAGAAAGTCTTTAATTAGGAAATTAATAAACAATTCGGCTGACAGTATAAAAATTAGAAAATTTACAATCTTGGAAGCAATGCACATGATAACATCAGCATGGAAAGAAGTTTCTTCATCCACAATAAAAAACTGCTTTCGCGTTGCTGGAATTCACGAAGAACTTGTAGTGGAACTGCAAAGTACGGATGTAGAAATCAACGAAGATGACATTACCCCTGAAGAACGGAGAAGTCTTGTTGAAGATGAGGATGTTTCAATTCAAGATTTCTACAATTGTGATAAATATGTTTTAACAACAGATTTCAGAAATGTAGAACAAATTTATGAAGATATTGTAAACGAAAACACAGTGGCAGACGATGAAGGTGAAGTTGAAGACACGGAAAACGAGACACTGTCACAGTCTTACACAGATGCAATTTCTGCTCTAGATGTTCTCCGACGCTATATTACATCGAAAATGGAAGGTGACTCATTTAACATTTTAGAAAATCTGGAAAAGAGAATAACCAAAAACAAGGCGAATGAAGCAATCAACACTTTTTGAATTTTTTAAAACGTAATTTATTGTATTGTTTGTACTCTTTTTTTTCAATGTAATTTAAAATAACTGTTTGTGAATAAAATAATGATGATAATAAAAATAACATTTTTAAACACGCTAATATATTAAGAAATATATTGACAGTCCTAAGCCTGTCAAGTGTGAAGGGAAATGTTATTTTTTCACAAATTCTGTTTAAGGACGATCTCTACTTAACGGCGATTATTCACGGTCCCTTGAAAGTCGTTAAACAGAGAACCAACTGTATATATATATATATATATTTATTTATTTTGGCATTAATTGCATACATTGACCGTTGTATTTAATTTGAATGTACTCCGTAACGAAGTGCGGGTTTTCAGCTACTTTAAATACATAAGTCATCAATAAAGTCAATCCTGATACAGAAAGTTTTGTCATGTGCGCGGAAGAATAATATCTGTCGAGTAGGGAATGCGTGAAATTCTCTCACATTTCAGAGACCTCGACATAAAACTTCGAGTATTACGTATGCGTCGCGTGGTCTCGACTGACTTCCTGAGCTGCTTGCACGCGTGCTTGTAACTTCAACCGCACTAGGGGTAGAAGAGTTATTCTAATTAACCACCCGGTCGTGTCCAAAAGCTAAATTTAAGAACGAAATAAATCTGAGCTATGATTCTGAGAATATCTTTGCGTGACAGAGGAGGGTGGGAAGGAAGAAAAATAAAAACAGAAAATATCTTACCACGAAAGGTGGAATAATTAAGTGGGTTCAGCTGATGGCTTCTGACGCATGCAACACAGATAGTGGAAGAACTGTGGTAAACAGTAATCTTCTGTCATGTCACTATTTATTAACGGACTTTATTTTTTGTTCCTCAGTGTGAATGCTGATGAAAAGAGGCAGAAAATCGGTTCATTCACGCTTAATATGAAGTTTATTGGCGTTAACTTGAGACAATTTCAGATATCAGCTCAATTCTATAAAAATATGCACTTTAGATCAAGTAGCGTAAAATTATGGTAAATATGCAAATAGCTTGCTTAACACCTTATGAATACTATTTAATTATGTTGCTATAATGAAGAAACAATGCTTGAAATTCGTAAAGGAATTCTTTACCAGTGTTAGCAAAAGTTATGCCGTTACTCCTTAAAAGTGTTATTCAACAGTACATACAAACAGAATGTGCTAATGAGTAAATGTAAAACAAATCAGTTGAAACGAAAATACTTCTTTTCCTTCATTTCTATAGGACGATGGCCGAATGGCTAGGGCGCTGGCATTCGATACGAGAGTCTGCGGATTCGAGTCCCACTATTCGCATGGATGTTTGCAGCCGTTCGGAATCTGCTTTAAGCAGTCGGTCCCAGTCTGATTAGCCCTGGTGTAGCCAAAAAATGATCGTATAATGCTCTCAACCAAACAACCTTCAGTTTTATAATCGAAATGATACATAGCTATAACTATTCTTTTCTACCTTGAAGTTTTTTCATTAGTATTACGAGCCCAAGTCCAGAAGTTAAGTGGGTGACATGAGTATTTTCATCAGTTTAGAGTGGGCTTTTAAATATAGGTTCTAACCAATTTAGCTCCTATTTTAGAAAAGTACTATATTAGCAAGGTACAAAAGTTGTCTATGTTAACCAAGTACAGAGCAATTATATGTGCTATGTTTAAACGGAGCTGGACAATGGACAAATCGGTAGGGCAATGGCATTCGCTTCAGAGTCGAGAGTTCCATTTTCTCTATTGACGTAGTTATTAGAAGCCTTTCAGAATTGATTTTAAACTATATAAACTGATCTAATTCGCCTTTTTGTAGAAAAAGATTACAATGGCGCTCGGAGCCAACTGACCAAACAACGAACCACCAACAATCAGTCAATCAATATAGTCTATTTAAGTGGTTAAGTTTAAATAAGTATACTTCTTTACTTTATATTCGGGCACTGGAAGATGGCCGAATGGCTAGGGATCTGGCTTTCGGTACCAGAGTCTGTAGGTTCGAATCCCACTCTTGGATGGACAATTGTAGCCGTTCGGAATCGGCTTTAAGCAGTAGGTCCCGGTCTAATGAGCCCTCGTGTAACAAAAAATGACCATAGCGCTCCAAACCAAACCAAGCACTATATTCGGAAAAAAAGGGGCTGTAATTTTCTTTTAATTAACTTTGTATTATCTCTTTAACTAAGGAATAATCTTAATATAACTAGATCAGTGTCCGCGAGAAAGCCTTGGAAGCTGCTGACCGGAGTTGATATTCGGTCAAGGAAAATATTAAAAATTGTTCATATCCTAATGTTCTACAGTATATACAGAAATGTTCATGAGAATACAACAATTATTCTGAAAGGTTACGGTTAATATAAACGATTTCATTGTATATATTTTACGTACAGGGTGATTCAAAACTCCATTTACAAACTTTTAGGGGAGATAGAAAACTCAAAATAAAAACAGAATCACATAGGAATGTATGACCTGAAACGGAAACCTGACGCTGTAGGGCGCTGTTAACTTAATCGGACCATACCTCTTACCAATCCCACTGGATGCCCGGAAATATCCCATTTTATTTAGATGGGGTAGAAAATGTTGGCTTTTCATTTCTGCTTCTTTGTTTATCCTCTAACTGATCAGGTTTGCGTTTCCGGTCATACATTCCTATGTGATTATGTTTTGTTTTTGAGTTTTCTACCTCCTCCAGAAAAATGCGATATTTCCGGCCATCCAATGGGGTTGGTAAGAGGTATGGTTCGATTAATTAAACAGCGCCCTCCAGCGTCAGGTTTTGCGTTTCCGGTTATACATTCCTATGCGATTATGTTTTGTTTTTGAGTTTTCTACCTCCTCCAGAAAAATGCGATATTTCCGGCCATCCAATGGGGTTGGTAAGAGGTATGGTCCGATTAAGTAAACAGTGCCCTACAGCGTCAGGTTTGCGTTTCCGGTTATACATTCCTATGCGATTCTGTTTTGTTTTTGAGTTTTCTACCTCCCCTAAAAGTTTGTACATGGAGTTTTGAATCACCCTGTATTTTTGAAACAAGAGAATCGATGATTTTTTTGTAATATGACATATCTAAAAAAAACTCCTAATATTTCGAAAAATAATTCTTCTTATACATAATATCATGCATGCATAATATAAAAACATGTTATACATAATAGTAGCGAACATAAACAGTAGCGAATGGCTGAATTTGTGTTGCGCGCACTTCATATCTAATATATAAATTGTAAAAATTGTCTGCCGTACACGATTTCTAAAACTTCGTCTTCTAACCTCAAGGTTGGTATTCTGCTAATTTTTCAGGGTGATGTGCGAAGTGCTATTTTAAATAAATGTTCTCTCATATTTCTCCCCTCCCCTAACTTTTGACAAAGACAAAGGATGCTGGCTTGTGTATATTTTTACTGTATGAATTTTATTTTTTCCTAATCCTGAATTTATTTTTACTCGATTGCCTAATATCCATTTACAGTCTATCACCGCTATTTTGTATCACACTGAACTGATCGTCATCTAAAGATGGGATTTGAATCCACGTGTCTTAATCTCGGTGGTAGTATACCAACTGCAATATCCCGGTGATTTCAGGGAGTATTACTTTTCAAATACATACCATACCAGTTTAATTGCCATTTGATATTTGCTGTATAACCAAGCATTTAAAGTGGCTCTTATTTTGCCGTCACACTGCGTTTACTATTTTTTATATTTGAAAATTTAATAATATTTTGGTCCTTCACCAATCTGCGTAACTGTGTTTTTTTTTTCTCATAAAAAGATCCTCTGAATGGAAGATTAACAATGAATGTGATGAGGGAGAACGATATTTTTCCTACATTTCGTGAGTCTTTCGATAGTATGTTTTTTTCTTTTTTCTAATCTAATGAAGATTCCACTACTCCAATGAATGCATTTTGTATGTTTGCTTGGCAAAATATGAACTATACTCTGTTCTCCTGAGCACATATCTACATTTTTCAAGTAAATCTTTACACTTAATGACTTTTGGTAAAGAAATCTATGATTGTTGCTAAAAACATATATAATTATTTTAACTTTAGAAATTTCATTATATTCCAGATAAAAAATGAGAGCGGTGACGCCGAATTACTATCCTATGTTATGGGAAAGCGTAAAAAACAACACCAAGCATTATTTGTCAAATGTTGAAAATTCCTGTTTTCTAAGGATAAAAATCATAAAATAACTGTCGTGAATAGGAAGAGAACATTTTAAAAATACTAAATTTTACTTCTTAATTTATTAAAGAGAGTTGTGACATCCAGTTTTATGCACAAATACATTTTCTTTTTAAGTCTTACATAGTTATATTCTTGATCTTTTATACCTCAATCTTGGGTGTAATTATACAGAAAGTTTAATGAAAAGCCGTCAGATACGCAAATCCTCTAAAAGTGATAAATGATGCTCTGAAATCTGAAAACAATGCACATAAAGAAATGATTAATAATCAGCGGATCACCATTCTCGATTATTTAGTATCGCATCAGGCATGACACACGTTTTATCGAACCACTTTTAATGACGTCAGTGTAAAAGGTTACTGAGTAAAATTACAAAACCTGGTATTTTGGGAGCTCACACCAAATTAGTACACAGTAGAAATAAAATTTAATTTTTGTGAAAATTCCTCTGTAAGCAATGACATTAAGCTTCCGAAAAAATAAACTGTTGTGCAAGCAACATATGTTAATTTCTCACAAATTTGAATAAATACATAGCCATTATTTGGGGGGGGGTTCTACCAGTACCTCGTTCTTTATTCTCTTATAAAAGAAGTTGCATTTCTTAAATCGAGGAGTCAACAATTACTGGAATATCATTTCTCTATTCCATATCTGTACTTCTTCAATGCGGACCACTACAGTGTGAATAAGAATTTAAGTTTCGAATAAATTGCTAAAATAATGACCTTGCTTCTACTCATAAACCGTAAAAAATGCTCAAAATTTGTGGGTTTAGGCCCAGTTGGCGGCCTAATAACATTAAGAACTGAAACATTATCATATGAATGATTCTTGGCAGTGCTTCAGATACATTTTTAAATTCAGAAAAATGAGTGAAAAGTGCAATAAGTGTCCATCGTATGAAAACATTTTATCAAAGCGTCGTTCACTCTAAACACATTTGCAGTTGATTATGGCATCGGTGTTGCAATACTGCATCAAGTGACAAATAAAAACTGTACCCTACATTTTGAGTCGTTAGAAATGTTTAGGTGTAAAATGATTACTACTACAATAAGGACATTGCTTAAACTGTCAAGCCCGTGTCTGGATGCCCTGTAATGCTACAGAACAATTTTAATTAAATGGAAACTAGAACTCCTCTATCCGTAACTAAACGTTTCTCAATATGGATATTATAGATTTCTACGATGTTGTCTTTTTCTTCCAGTATGGTCAGGAACTATGCTTTTCTTTATAACTGTTTACGCTGCAACGTAATTTTTATGTGGGGGTAATAGTAGTTACATATTTTTGTATTTTGCAGTTATCTTCAACAGGAATATATATTCTCGACCCACTTTATTCCCATTTGACATGAGCCCTCTGAATTTCTGACCACTCGCAAATTATTTTGAAATAATAAAAAGAGTCAGATGGATGGAAGAATATAACTGGGAGGATTTTCAAGTATCCTTTTAATTTTTCCCGAATGAAGGTCTTAGGTGTCAGTCTATGGGTTTGGATCCGTTCGGATTTGTCTTTAAGCAGTAGATCCCTGTCAAATGCTTACTCCACACCAACGTCGACAGCAATGAAAGACAGACACATTTTGCCATCTGTCTCTGTCGCTGTCATAAAAGCCTTCACGCCGCTAGGAGACGGTGAGAAGAGGCAATTTATTTGCGCATGCGCATAATCTTCTCTTTCTATTCTGATTGGCTGTCGAGCATGGCGGCAGAGACAAATGTTTAACTTTTTCCAACTTGAAACACCAGAGACCAGAGACGTAGACGAACCGGGGGAATGAAAAAATGTTTTTGTAATGCGCATGCGCAACAACAAAAATACATGATTTTCGTCTCCGTCGCCGTTGGTTTTGAATAAGTATAATGAGCTCTCGTGTAGCAAAATGATGACCGTAGTGCTCTAAACTAACAAACATTGTAAATCTGTCCAGAAGAAGAATGTTGAATTTGAGAGCTTCAGTACACGTTTATGAGAATGAGTGTGCATCTAAGAATCGTCTACAGGGAAAACATATAACAGCAAAATGTGGGTATATGTGGGTATGCGTCAGTGGGTGAGTGTTCTGGAAATGGAAACTGCATGATAATTCTGCACTGATGGTCAGACATGTCGGGGATTCAGTTGAACACGTACTTTCAAAGTCCTCTATTTTAAACAATTGATTAATAATACTCAGGTTCTTAAGCTAAAATCCATGGAAAAAGCGTGCAGGTCTTGCATAAACATAAATTAGCTTTCCAGAACATACAGGAAACTACGCAAATTGTTCTAGGCTCTCGCGCTTCTAACAAAACGAATATTGTTACGAGCGTAATTCACATTAGATCAGTTTTAACACATAAACATTTCTATGGCCTGCAGGCTTCATTGAATATCATTTCTCAAGGTATCACAGATCAGTGTGGAATTTCAGTTTTCTTGAAGAGTAGTTTAAGGATAAATTTTATAACTGCATTCCTACCGGCAAGATTGCAATCGCATCAGGAACATCAGGATTCACTAAGTAACGCATTGAACTTTCTTTAACGAGTTAAAGCCTTTTGATATTCTACAGACTGCGTAATTGTGTTTCTAATAAGCATTGCAAAATGTTTATCACAATGGCAAATATTATGGAGTTTCAGAAGAAGTTTCTTTGTTTATAGATTTTGAGTACTCTCTTTTGTTACGTTCTTTATGTACAGTTAAAATTCAGTATCATGTATGTTAACATGATACAAGATTCCCATTTCCTTCTCAGAATTTTCGGAATAATTTTAAGATTGGATGTTCTAGTTTAAAATAACGACATCATAAAACAATGTAAGCTTACAAATTGTAACAGTTTGTAACTAATATTTAATGTAACGAAAGTAAGGTATAAATCATTTGTTTTGTTTTGCTTGATAATTGAATATCCTGCGAGGTTGAATATTTCTTCACTCCCCATTTTATAAAGCATAATAAGTTTAGTTATTTTACTGTTGATTCATATATAGTTTTGTATCGAGTATTTTATTCGTATCCCATACTTATTTTTGAATTGACCTCATTAATGTTTCTTTATTTTTTGACTTAATACATTAACTGAAAAAATTTATAGAATGTGGTGGTACTTTTGAGCTTTCAATAACCAAGTATTAAAAATGTATAATTCAGAACTATTATTCTGTCACCAAAGAAAGTATTTTTAAAATATTAATCTCAGCAGCAAGTAACACGCTGGGTATCGTAAAAAATAATTGACAAGTTAAACTGATATTTCTCCTTGACATCAAGTTGCACAAGCAATGGAAATTAAAGCTGAGCTGGGAAAAGGTTGCGATCACCATAGTGGAAGAAAAACTTAGCTGTTCACATAGAATATGCTTTATATACAAATGAATATTTCCGTATACATATGCACAAATTTTTAGACCTAAAAGAAGGCTTAGAAAAGGAGCCGAGTTATGTTATTTTTTGCATAACTTAACCTTAACCTATATAGTGTGAATTTGAAGAGTCTCGGATAGGCTCTCATACCTATTTCGAAAAATACAGAGGCTGTTCGCACATTTTTTAGACGATTTTGGTAAGCAGTAATAAAAAACGTTTGCTGCAAAAGAAATAATTGCAATTGTACTATGTTTTTAAAAGTCAAAATTATCGTCTGCGGCTTGAAAGTTTTATTTTTATTCAAAATGGCGTTTTTAACAAAGCAGTGGTTCGAAGGCTACATTTATGCTCTTTCCGAAGAGAAATATGCATACTCCGTTATCCAAAAACAATGTGAGAGTCATGCTTTTGTGATATCTAAAGCGTCGATAGGTAATATCGTCAACAAGAAAGGAAAAAAACGTCAAATTGGAGCCTCAAGTGGGACAAAAATTCCAAACAAGTATCCAAGGAAAAAACGGACATCTTCTACTATTGCAAAGGTACGTTGTTTAATGTTAAAAGAAAATCCCCCTAGTCAAAGGACAGCTGCAAAATCATTAAAATGCTCGGTGTCCACTGTAAACAAAATGATAAACGTTGATTTAAATCTTAAGAAAGCGAAAAAACGCAATGTGCATAGTCTTCTTCCAAATCATATCACTGAACGCAGGATACGCTGCAGAATTCTATATGAGAAACACTTACCCAAAGAAAAATGGAAAACAATTGTCACAATAGATGAATCATGGGTGTATTTAAATGATTGCAACAAAAAAATAGCCATTTATTATCATAAAAGGGGAGAAAAAAATTTAAGTACATGGTTCAAAGAATCGAGAGAAAGTTTTTCTAAAGGATTCATGATTGTTGCTGGTTTTTCTTATAATGGCAAGTTAAAAATAAAGAGAGTGGAAAAAAATGTCAAGAATAACTCCAAATACTATCAGGAACATATTTTATCGCCAATTTTTCTGAATGAAATACCATCGCTTTACCCACAGTGCCATCAATCTGTGAGACTCCATCAGGACAAAGCTAGCAGTCACACATTAAAATCCACTGTAAATTTCCTAAAAGAAATGGAACAAAAAACTGGTATCAAGGCCATACCCTTTACTGATATCCCCACTAAATCTCCAGATTTATCACCTATGGATTTTTGTGCTTTCGGACTTTTAAAATCTGCATTATCCAAACGTCGTCCCAAAACCCTTACAGGACTCTGGAAAGCTGTTCAGGGGGAATGGGATAGAATACCTCTTCTGACACTTCAAAAGGCATTATTATCCTGGAAATTGAGGTGTCGAAAGATAGTTCAGAATAAGAGATGTCAAATGGAACATTTAAAACACAAGAATTGTATGTAATTTAGTTTTGTGAATACAATATACATCGTCTAAAAAATGTGTGAACAGCCTCTGTATTAGGTCTTCCAATGTTCCGCTAAAATTTAAAACGGTGTTCTTTATCTACATACAAAATTTTCCTTTTTTACTCGTGTGTTCTTAAACGTTATTAAAGTTAATTATTATACACTGTGTCAAAAGGAAGGGGAAATGTACTTTTACTTAGAGTTGCAATTGTGCTAAAGAAGTAAAGTGTTTATGAATATAAAGGATCTGAATGTGTAATAAAATTCGACCAGTTCTGTGTTTCTGACAATTACAAGGCATTTGGCCTATGTAACCCATTTATATAAGTGATTTCCGCTTATAAGAATCACATTTGTTATTACTGCTTTTGATTCTTATAAGCGGTTGATTGTTATAGCCGAAATTTAGGTTTTTGGACAGGCACACACACACCTATGTATACATATATTAGATAATTTACCATAAAATACTCTTTAATTTACGTTAATTCTTTTATTAAAATTCCTTTTTATAATTTTAAAAATACAACTTAATTTCTAGACCTATAAGTAGATGCACATGATTATATTAAGAGAAGAAAAAAATCCAATATTTGTTACAACATACCTGCTTAACAGTTTTAACATTTCAACTACAGGAAGGGAGCAAGAAAAAGTTTTCTATGGTAGTTTGACGTAAGGAAGTTTTCAGGAGGCTGTTTATACCTCTTTCAATGCCAATAGTCTCAGACGAAGATTCACCTTCTAGATTACGTTTCACGGTTTGATAACGTGCTGAATCTAATAATGTCAAGTTTTCCTAAGTGATAGTGGACACTTCGCCCAAGATTTATGTGTTTCGAGGTCCAGGAAGCCCCAACCAGGATGTGGGAGATGGGAAAAAATAGTCCCTATTTTTGTTTGTCAGTGGAGAAAAGTGAAATCGGACCCGGACGTGTAAAGATGCCCCTGGATCAAGCTAATAAGACAGTGTTGTGCTAAAGCGTTTAAGGGGAAACTATTATGTTGTGTCTAACAAAGAAAGGGATGAATTTTACGACTATATTCCATCCTATCTTATCAATCTTTCTTTTAAAAAAAAGAGAAAGAACTTCGTGCCTTTTGAGAATTTAAGTGGCTTTTTTTTAAAAAATGAAAGAATAGCGAAGAGTGTAAACTGATTCTTAAAACCGGTGGGTTGATTCTTTAAAGCAAAAATTTTAACATGGAAATAATACATTTGTTTTTGTTTTCGCGATATTGATTCTTATAAATGGTTGATTCTTATAACCACTGATCACTATAAGCGATGGTTACTGTACATTTCAATTCTTGTATTTTTTATTTTGTGTTATATACAAGTATTATCAAACGTATATATTTTTATTAAATAATATATTTTCGATATATAGAAACTTAACATACATTTTTTCAGAACGTTTATATATCTTAGAATAATTTACTAAAAGTCATGCTTATTTATTCATAATCAATATTATTACAGATATTATCCGAATTTATTTCGAGACTTATAATGAATACACTTTCAATAACCAGCTTCAGTCTTATTTTTATTGTTTGTTATGATAATAAAATTCATCCAGGAGTAAGAAATGCGTAGACTTAAGAAAAACTAAGTGACATACTTAATTTCGAATCTAGTTTTCTCTTCATGCAATAAATAAAGGAAGCATTGCTGTTAGGTAGTCTTAACTCCTCTGGTAAGTTCACTAATAAGATTATTTTATTTCTTTGCTGTCTAATAAGCTTTCAAACTCTTTCATAGCTGATCAAATTGATGTAATGTATTTTTTACAAGAAATTATTACAATACACTATTGGCAAGAGAGTAAATAGTTAGCTAATGAAATATACGAAATTGCGTTTGCTGAAATAACTAGGTTTTAGTAACATAATTTGCAATTCCTAAGTCTAGAGGTGGAGGTGGGGAGAGAATGGCCAAAGAATTTCCTGTAAATAAGAAAATATAAACCTAAGTATACCCTAAATGCCTTACTCTGTCAAGAATAAAATCTTAGTTCTACTACATTGCCAGTTTTTAACATAAAAATAAATATCAAGTCTTTAAATATCAAGATAACCGCTTTCAAACTATTTTTTTCATCGAAAAAGGTTTGACCAAGTGTAATGAAATATGTTTATACCTAGTTCAGTTTTTATGAGTTATAATTAAAAGAACAGAAGTTTTTAATCTATTTTATACGCACAGATATCACCGAAAGTCTTATCTTCACAAAACTCGATGACAAGAGAACTAAATGATTTTGATTAATTTACTGAAATTTATTGCTCTACAAAAAGTTGTTTTCACGTTTTTAACTTATTTTAAATTTATTTTTATATTTATATTAAATTTATTATTTATATTTTAAATTTATTATTTATTATGTGCAGTAACTTATTTTAAATTTATTTTTTTAATTTGGTTTGGTTGATATAATTTATTTCTCTTTACTTTTTCTTTACATAATAGTTACAGATATTTATTGAGTTCACTTTCAGAAACTTATGAAGAATATACTTTCGACACATAATCATTGTCATCTTGCTTTATCAGGACTATAAAACTATATTTTGTTAAGTGTTCTATGTCAATTTATCGACGTTATTTTTAGCCACAGACAAAACTATCATCTTGCAAAAACAAACTGAAACCGTTATTTCGCCAACTAAACAAGGTAACTAAGTCGTAAGATACTAAAAATCAAAATTCAACCGCACGAATCAGCCATATTAAACGCATAGTTTAAGGTATTCAGAAAATACGTGATTGCGCATTTTTATGTGAAATTCAGTTTATAGCAAAAATATCTTAAATTCAGACTTCTTTTAAATCCGAAGAGTTACGAGACACTATTTTGGGAATCTAGATTTTAAATCTAGCTTCGTGGAGAGTGGGTAATATTTATATACTATTAAACATATACGATGGTTCTGTTTCGGTTTTACTTCGAGAGAAAAGCTGATTTGTTTATACTGTCTTTACTTGATATTCTTAGAAAAATTAGCTTTTGACCATCATATGACGTTCTCGAGGTTTTCCTCAGTATTAGTAAGAATATTATGTTAACAGGTATTATATAGAGGGTCATGGAATTTGTGGTAAATATCTGTATATAGTATTGCATGATCATGAAAATTTTCGTATTTTAAATGTATTACCTACAATAATGTATGTTTGGGTGTATAAGAGTGTGCGTCTATATTTGCCTCTATGAATGTACTGTATGAGCCTTTTTCATAACAGTATAAAAATTGGTATTTGAGAAGAATTTCCGATAAAACCCTTGATAGCCTATATTATATAAATTAATCTCTAATTTTATCTGAAGGCTGGTACTAATTTCAGTGACTACTAAGGCTTATAAAAAATATGGATGACAAGTTGAATTGTTAATCATTTAACCTTTTCCGGCTTGGTGGGATTAAAAGAGTCCCACCTGATTAAAAAAAATTTCCTATAAATTCTATTCACTTGAACTGTATTTCAAATATAGAACACAATTGGTTTTTAGTTATAGTTTTAGGTTGTAAATGGCAGAACAAAACAGTGTTCTTCATTTCGGCATGAAAATTGGCTAAAGTAATCAATAAAAAGTATTTTTAGGAGTGCTTATTTTTCGAAGGATTTTGAAAATATTTATATATATGTAAAAAGTTATTAATTACATTTTTCATTGTTTAAAATTATTATAAATATTATTTTTTGTTTAGAAAATATTTTGCAACGCTTATTTTTCACTTGAATTACGTTTTTGGGGGCATAAAATATCTATGTAAGTGAATCTGATCCTTTATATAGCATTTTTTTCCAATTTTCAGTTGCATTTTAATATAGCGTGTCGCAAAGGGTTAAGCTCTATTTAAAAGTTATTCTGCCCCCTAACCACTAAATAACTAACACTTATTGTTTTCTGTGTTACTTATATGATCAGAAACTCTTCCCTTCATTCTGAAGTAAATTTTCCCTTGTCAAAATCCCGTCCTCTACGGTAAAAATCTGATAGTCTCTGCATTTCTTGCTAATTAACTAGTGATTATTTTGGTTTCCTCAACTCTTTAACTATGGATTTTTCACCATTAAAAATCTTCTAACTAATGATTTTACAAATACTCTTCTTTTGGAAAACTCCTACATGGCAACGTTTATAATAGGTGGTCATCGGTGACCTTAAAAGTTATCTTTGGTCTCCAGCACTCGTTCATGCAGCATCTAGCAAACTTTTTCTTCCTTTTTCTGAAAAATGATGATTTATAGGGCAATGTATCAACAACTATTCTCACTAACCCTTTAGTCTTCAGAGTACTTCTGCTTGAATACATTGTAAAACACTATTTTAAACATTAAAGTATATTATCAGTTAAAGGAAACTCACTGTAGCAAATTCTAAGAAAAAGAATACACGCAACATCGAAATAACTGGAAAAAGTAGAGAAATGAAAATAAGTTGTATATCTGCATTTTCTGTTTCTTGCGTTATCATCAATTGCAAGATTTGTATTGATCTGAAATGGCGGACTTTCAAGATCAATATTCTATCCTTTTTTATTTGAATTGGATTCGCTTCTCCGTCTCCGAGAAATTTATCCTTGTTTTCTCTTTCATTCTCTCGTATTTATGTCTAGAAAGAAAGTAAATCCCGCTCAAGGATTTATCTCCATTCGCACGTATTTACTGCATCATTAAGTACCTTCTATACGTCTACTAAAACCTATTTAGAGCCACAATCAAAGAACGCAAAGAGAGAAGCTACATTCGTAAAAAGATTTTGACAAGAAGTAGTAAGTTCTCAGGGCAACGAATACCGAATATAAAGTATGACTTAACTATTTTATTCCACATTACTTTAGACCAGAATCACTAGAATATTAGATTTACAAGAGAAAGCAAGAAAGCTATCGAATTTGTAATGATTTCGACTGCATTGCTATTCTGACCCTGCTCTATGTAAAGATTCGGAACTTCTAGATTTTTATTCTGTAGAATGACTTTGAGCACAATCAGGTAAATACGAAATTCTTCCTTTTCCAGACGAAACAAAAATTGAATTGTAGATTTACTTATATTTGTAATATTAGGATATACACAATTTTCTTTTCCTTCGTCGATTTTGTGCGCTGAATATTTAGTAAACGTACTATGGAAAAAATTGAGTGTACCGTTAGTCTTCGAAGTACTTTTTATATGAGAAAAGATATTTCCCTGCTGGCTGTAAAAGAATCCACTCTGTAGAAATATCCACATGATTCACTGCATAGTAATGATTGCTGCAGTGTTTTTAAGATGACCTGTATGCACATATCTGGCAGTCTAATCACGAATGCATGCATCTCTCTATTATATTTATCTATCAGGCGTATATAAAATGTCTGCGTGCATATATATAAATATATATAAAGTGTATATATATATATATATATATATATATATATATATATATATATATATATATATATATATATATATATATATATATATATATATATATATATATATATACACTGAAGAGCAAAAAAACTGGTACAGGCTTGCGTATGCAAATAACGGAGATATGCAACCAACCAGCGTAACGCGATGCGGTCGACAGTGCCTATATAAAACAAAAGGTGTCTAACGTGACTGTTAGATCGGTTCCTGCAGCTGCAATAGCAGGTTATCACGATTTATGTGACTTTTAACGTGGAGTTATAGTCGGCGCATGAGAGATGGGACATAACATCTCCGAGGTAGCGATTCAATTTTTATTTTCGCGCTCAAGCATTTCCCGAGTTTACCGTAAATATCAGGTATCTGGAAAAACATTAAATCTCCAACAACGGTGCGGCTGGAAAAAGACCTTGAATGAATGGGACCGTCGACGACTGACGAGAATTCTCAAACGAGATAGACGTGCAACACTTCCTCGAATTGCTGCGGATTTCAATGCTGGGGCATCAACAAGTGTCAGCGTGCAAACTGTTCAACGGACCGTCATTGGTATGGGCTTTCGGAGCTTCAGGCCCATTCATGTATCGTTGTTGACTGCTTAGTACAAAGCTTTACGCCTTGCCTGGACCCGAAAACACCTCCATTGGACTGTTGACGACTGGAAACACGTTTCTTGGTCTGACGAGTCCCGTTTCCAATTGTATCGGCTCGATTGCCGTGTACGGGTATGGAGATATCCTCATGAATCCATGGACCGTACATGTCAACAGGGAACTGTTCAAGCTGGTGGTGCCTCTATGATGGTATGAGGTGCGTGCAGTGGGCGTGATATGGGACCACTGATACATCTCGAGACCACTGTGACAGGTGACGTATACATAAGCCTGTCCGATCCTAATGTCCATTATGCATTCCGACGGACTTGGCAAATTCCAGCAGACAATGAGACACCCCACACGTCGATAGTTGTAACCCTAGGGCTCCAGGATCACTCTTCTGACTTTAGACCCTTCCATTGCCCACCTAAATACCCAGATATAACCATTATTGAGCATATCTGGGAGTTTTGCACCGCGCTTTTCAGAAGAGATGTCCACCCCCTCGCCCTCCTATGGATTTGTGGACTGCCCTGCAGTATTCATGGTACGAATTGTCTTCAGCATACCTTCAACAATTAGTCGAGTCTATGTCACTTTATGTTGCAGCGCTTCTGCGTGCTCTTGGAGGCCCTAATCGATATTAGACAGGTGTATAAGCTTTCTGGTTCTTCAGTCAGTCTGCCTCCCTCTCTATCTCTATCTCTATCTAAATATTTATGTGTGTGTGTTTGCTTATATCTGTATGAATGGGCGTATATATGTATTTATAACACCCCTCTCTCTCTCCCCCCCCCACACACACACATCTGTGCGTGTGTATGCATACAAATTTCCCTCAACATTAAAAATAAAGTATCGGGCAAAAATGAACAGTACAAATATCAATTCTGCAATTTTTTAATCAGTTGTGAAAGTTATTTTAAACAGTAGAGTCTAAGCTGAAAAACCGTAGGGCATACCCTTATTTTTTACAGTCTTACTGATACACCCGATCAACTGTTACATAATAGAATCATCCTATTGATCCTGAATTGTTGCACCCATTCTGAGGATTAATAGTGAAAATCTAGGGAGGGTTTTTTGAGAAGAATGCAGAAAAATTTGAAAATAATTCATTTAAGATATTTCAAACTTAATAAATTGTTGATGGTAAGGAATTTAAAAACACGCTTTCCTGACATTAATCCTTAGACATTTTTACAAAACTTGGTTTCTTCAACATGCATGAAATTTTTAAAGAATTCAGTTACCCTATTTCGTTGTATCATATACAAAAGATTTTCAATACATCTAATTGAGAGAAAAGTAAGTTGTCATATTTTAAAAATTCATCATTACTCTTTTTGTAGAATCTTAGTTTAAAAAACTTATTACTTATTTTAATTAAGAGGTCTTTGTTAGGTATTTCATCAAATAGGTTTTTTAATTCAAATAGTTTTTCGAATTTCGTAAAAGGTAAATGTACTGTTTAAACAAACAAACAAACAAACAAACACACACACACACATACACATATATATACAGTGGCTCCCAAAAGTGTTCGTACACTTACGATTTTCAGTGATATAGGGGTCTATCCATTAATTAAAATGAACATTTCAGAATGGGTATTTAATAATAAGATCTATAATCTATTCTTAACAAAACTACATGAAACATTTTAAACACATAGTAAAACTTTATTTTTAAGAAACCAATAATCATAAAGTAACATAAACATTATCTCACAAATGTCATCGTACACTTGTAAAAAACCTCTACATATTAGTAAATATTTGTAATTACTGCATCAATGTTCATCCATTCTTCCATCACAATTGCTTTTAGTTCGCTTTTCGTGTGATTGTCGTGTTTTCATACTCGAACCTCCAGTTCTATCCAAATGTGTTCTATTGGGTTTAAATCTGGTGAATGAGGTGGTGTTTTCAAAACTTGTGGACAATTATAGAGACACCAGAGGCGAACGTCGAGAGCCGTGTGCTTAGGATCGTTAGCTTGATAAAAAAACAAAGTTCTTTCCAATACCCAAATTTTGGGCTGATAATTTTAAATTGTCTCTTAAAAAATTTATATAAACAGCATGATTCATTTTGCTATCAATAAATACCAAATTACCTAGTCCTGATGCTGACATGCACCCCCACACAAGGACACCTCCACCGCCATGGTTAACTGTTCCTATTAAGTTCTTGGGATTAAGTTCCTCATTTTTCTTCTCTATACAATTATACGCCCATCGGAACCAAAAATATTAAACTTGCTCTCATCGGCAAATAACACATTATTCCAATACGTTTGGAATAATGTGTTAATTGATCAATGATAGTGCGAAGGAAAGCCTAAGCTTTCTGTTTTTCTCACTCACAAAAAATGTTCTACGGGCAGAACGCCCATGTGATCCAGCTTCTCTGAGAACTCGTCGAACAGTTTCAGGTGAAAGTGAAGTAGAAAATGTTTCATTAAATTCTGCAGAAACTTTTAAAGCACTCAAACGTGAATTTTCCACATATTTTCTAATTGTAAATCTCTGATCACGTTTTGTTAACTTTGCCGGATGACCTTTTTTACCTTGTTTTCGATCCGATTTTCTTCTTTAAAGCGTTTATCACATACTGCACAGTAGAATGGGATATATTAAGTAATTTAGCAATATTCCGAACTCATTTACTACTACTATGATGAAAAATAATCAATTTTCGAATGCTGTTTGTTGTTTCTATACGACTACGAGCCATTTTTAAATAATAAATATAGAATATAACGGAGTAGGCAAGCAAAAATTAAAGCCAAACGATATTTTAAATGCTACTACAATTCAACGATAAAAATAAAGCGCCAGACGATAATTTTAATTATGAATTTTTCCGAAAATGTTTCAGTGTACGATGACTTTTGAGAGAGAAAGTTGTTGTTACTTTTTTATTACTAGTTTCTTAAAAATAAAGTTTTACTATGTTTCCAAAATATTTCATGTAGTTTTGTTAAGAATAGATTATAGATATTATTATTAAATACCCATTCTGAAATATTCATTTTAATTAATGGATAGACCCCTATTTCACTGAAAATCATAAGTGCACGAACACTTATGGGAACCACTGTATGTATGAGAAAAGAAATAGAATACTGAAAGAGAGGCTTAGGAACTCGATTTAATCATTAACTAGTTGGTACCCGTCAACACATGACGGCTAGATAGTAAATAAATGTACTAATACACATATTATACTCAACACATTATTGACAAATGTTGAATATCATGATGCGCAGATATAAATTAATGTGTTTAAGCGGCTTCGTGCTTAGTGAGTATCTAAAGCCAGATTTAAAAATGTCACGGAGCATGCGCAGAAAGCAATTTTTTAACTATAAATTATCGCTTATTAAACAGCGCGAAATAAACAGTTTCCTTCAGGTTTAATCTTATATTTCGCAAACATAATTATCATAAAAATAAAAATTGCAGGGAGAGATCTAGAGAGACTCTTCAGAATAAACGTGTTTATCATTAAAACATGTCCTTGAGCATGCGCAAAAATAAATTTTTAATTGTAAATTAGCGCTAATTAATAGAAACTGCGGTTACAAAAAGCAAATTTGACAAATCTACAGATTGCAATATTTCGTTTAAGACCAAAATAAAATAAATTGTTGCAGTAGTTTTCTCTCACGGACTCCCCAAAAAGTCGGCTTAGCAACTTAAATATATAGATGGTATATTTCATGGCTGAATTCTACGCCGTGAAAATGAACAAATTTGAAGATTTTTCACTTAGATTAGGTGCTACAGAATTTGAATGATTTAATAGGCATTAACTTAAATCTTCCTAAAAACTAGATTTTAATGAGGGTAGCCCCCGTATTTAAGTCTTATTAAAACGGCATTACGTACGAGACACTTGCAAAGAGAAATGTATAAAATGTGATATTATCCCCACTTTAGGGTTTCTCATTAAACTGTACACATTCAACGAAGATCGTCTCTTTCTGTGTCATGTAACTGGTTATAACTGTCTAACGTTTGCATGATATTTGGCTAACAGATTCATTGATATTTCCGCCTTCGACACATCAATGAATCTGTTAAAAATGCTTTGAAAGGATTCATTGATAGCATTTTTGTTTAAAATTCGCCCTCATTGAATCTGTTCAATGACTTTTTAACAGATTTACGGCGTTTCAAAATTTGATTGTAAATGTACTGGTGTTGTCATATTAACACTAGAAGCGCCAAACTTTCTCCCTAACTAGAAGCGCCAACGGCAGTCAAATTGACTGCTCAATGAATTTAATGCATATCTTAAATTGCAAATGTTTTATATTACTTTAAAATACTTTTTATTATTTTTAATTAATTCTTTTAAGAACTTCTTTAATAAGCAACGGTTTATTTAAAAAATAATTTTTATATAAATTTTCACTTACTTTTAATAAAACACATTTTATTGATTTTCGCAATTTTTACACAACAAAACGTTGGTTGTTTACACAACAAAAATATTTTTCAACGCTGGAAGTGCATTTTCTACATACATAATATGAAAATTTTTTACACACATCACTTGTTTTATTGTTGTTACAATTTCCAAACTGGTATTGACGTCTTTTCTTTGAGAGCCTAATGCTAGTGTTGGAAATTTCCTGGGGAAATCTTGAACTTGTTTTCCTTTTCAAATGAAGCTGTCTTAACTCCTCCGCTAATTGAAATAAAAAGCTATGCCTTGAAATCTTTTTACCAATTAATTCTCTGTAAATAACATAGCCATTTGATCCTGTGAAATCCAGAACGTTATAAAAAAAAAATACACTGGCCAGCAGCCAATCGTATAGAATATTTACGCGTCATCTGATCAACGATATCAACTCCATATTTGGTTTAGTTGTAGAACTCAACTGTCTCTGGAAGTTTCTTCTAATTATGTGATTCTACAATCATATTTGGATGGAAGGTACTTAGTAGCAAAACATTTTTATTCTTTTTACCTTGATAAACCGTCATTGTAGTTTGTCTTCTTTAGTAAAACGGTTTCATAAAGCTAAGTTTTTGATTTCCTTACTTCATGCGGAATTTCTTTTCGACGTCTTCTTACTGTGCCCACAAAACTTGTATTTTTCCTTTCAGTCTTTTATCAAATGATAGTGAGGAAAAATAGTTGTCCGCTGTCACATTTCTACCTGTATTCAGATAATGGCTTATAAGACACATTACTGCATTTTCAGGAAGGCTTTCAGCTCATCCCTTGATTTATCTTTTCCAAGATATGGAAAAACATTGCATATAAACTTCGAGTTTACATCAATTAGCATCCAAAATTTTATACCAAATTTGTCGGGTTTATTTGGCATATATTGTATAAATTTACACCTGGCTTTGGATGGAAATAACTGTTCATCCACAACAAGATTTTCTCCTGGCTTATATGAACTAGCACAGTTCTCTATAAATTTATTCCAAACGTCAGAACACAGAGCAAACTTATCAATTTCTAAACGCTGAGTACTAGTTGCATTCAAATCAAACCTTAGGTTTTCCATTATATCTCGAAAACGATTGCGAGACATTGTTACTCGAAAAAAAGGAGGACTCCATGTATTATTCCATACACGAGGGTTGCTCGTCCATGCTTTCTTCAGAATCACTAGAATTGCATTTTGCTTCAAAGTTTTGTGGAGGCTCGTAATCCATATCATCATCAATACTATGTTCTTCAACATGAGATTCACTTTCAGATAAATCCTGTTAAAGTTGTACAATTTCCTCTGGACTAAGATAACGCGATCTTTGAGTAGCTATTATAGTGCGCTTGAAAGTTTGAAATGCCACAAAAAGATAAGCTGACTCAACTACTGCAAACTATGGACTGTTTCATTTCTCTAAAAAGGGGTAGACGGTAGAGAAGGGGGGAGGGGGAAGAATTTCCTGTTGTAAAGAATCAGTAAATGAAAGGAATGTGTATGGGAAATATTTTGCCAAGAAAAGTTGTTTTCCTCGAGAGAAAACAAGATGAATCTATCCAATTTTACTAGGGCGCTTCTTGGTATAACAACAAATAACTTTGTCGTTTTTAATTTCATTCGATTAATATTTGATACCAATAATTTTTGAGGTTTTTTAGGAAAAATCAAAAAATAGTGAGTTCCTAAGATAGCGGGTTTTATTAAGAATCCAAGCTGAAAATCGAAAACAGTCAATGTGACTGCTCTGGCGCTTCTAGTGTTAAAGTTTAAATATTTTTCTGATCACGTACTGTTGTTTCATCTCTTTCCAAAGATTTAATTAGGTCCTATATGGATGAAAAGTGGGGAACAATTGTAAATTATCCTTTTAAAAAACATTATTAAAAGAGAAACAATTTTTACACAGGGATTTTTATCTTCGCAAAATCTTGTATTTTACAAAAAAGAAAAATGCTCTCTAAATTTAGTTCCATCCCTTTAAAATTAATAATTCTAAATTAACGTGATATTATTTACTCATTAGAACCTACATTACCCCCGATCTTCATACACAGAACTTAATTTTATATGAATAACCTTTTTGGGGGAAAATACAGTCAGATTTGCACATTAACATCTCCTTTGGAAACTGTGGGTGAATACAAAATTAAAATTAATGAAGTCATCAGTGTTTCAGAGGTCAAGATTAATTACTCTACCCTAGTTAGAAGGAATTAATTAAAGTCAAAACACACGCACACACTTGTACATATTTATTTAACGTTTGCACAAAACTCATTTGTAAGCTTCAATTTTGAGGTCAAGGGTCTTAATATCATTTGAGAACTGGAATAACAAACTTACGGATATAATTTCTTCCCATTTATTTAGACTTAAATTTGCGCTTGTAATTATTAAAACGTTTGTAAAGAAATTATTAAACATCTATTTGAGATCTTCATATGTAAATACCTTTCACTGTTGTTTAAGTATCCAAACCAGATTATGAGGAAAATGTTTTATATTTTTATGGAAATGTAATAAGTGTGTGCATGAAAACACCTAGAAAAAAAGGTTCTGTCAATTAATGATTACAGCATTCATGATGGTGAATTGTTCAGTTTAGTTAATTGTACATTGTGATTATAATTCGAAACTGACGAGTGAGAAATGTTGAATAAGATCTGCTTGAGGGATTACTGTGAAAGTTAGTGGATTAGTAGTACTGAATGGATAGTAGATTAGAAAACTAAATAAAAGTAGTTCGGATTATCTCAACAAGTTCATGTTATTTTGTTTAAATTTGTTTATTTTGATATTTCCAAAATTAATCTTAATGAGCAATGCAAGATTGGAACCACGGGTTTGTTAAATGTGCTGAAAACTTAGTATTTTCCCTTTGGTTTACTATGTTTGGGTTATGTCTCGGAGAAAGGCCTAAATATGATTAGATAATGGTTTGATAGCAAAATAGGTTTCCCAACGCGATTTCGGGAAAAAAATCCCAATTTTGGACTAGTTTCTGCTTTTCTTTTCAGAGCCACAGACAACTCGCCTGTTTCTTCAAATTTATTGCCACATTCTTCATACCATACAGCTACAGGTCATTTTCTTAAGGGGAGTGGTCACTTTTACGTACCTTTAAAAGTATTATTTCTAGACCTATGTTCGATTGTACGTCTTACTCATGATTTTTGCTTGATTTACATGAACTTTTTTGAGTAACTGCCTATAATACTGTTTATTATATATGAAATATTTCAAGGTAGTAAAAAAAATTATTTTTTATGCATAAAAAGTGAATAATTTTTTTTAAATCGAGTATTTGGCAGTCAACTATTGTGCGCATTCTGTCAAAATAAATTATTAAGGTACAGTAATAATTGTTTACTATGTGTGATTACAATACTTCAGGCAACAAGATCCACCAATATTATTTTAAAATATATTAAAACGTTTTAGTACGTGCTATTTTTAATTAGAAATTTCAAAAATGACTGAGTAAAAGCTTATAAAAAATTATTTTAAAAAATTAAAATATGTTAAGGTACAAAAATGTTGGTCGATTTTATTGCTTGAAGTATTGTAATTACATATAATAAACAATTATTACTGTACCTTAATAATTTATTTTGACAGAATGCGCGCAGTGGTTGATTGCAAAATGCTCGATTTTTTAAAAAAAATATTCACTTTTATGCATAAAAATAATTTTTTTTTAATTACCTTGAAATAATGCATATATAATAAACAGTATTATTGGCAGTTACTCAAAAAATTTCATGTAAATCAAGCAAAAATCATGAGTAAGACATAATCGAACATAGGTCTGAAAATGATACTTTTAAAGTTACGTAAAAGTGACCACTCCCCTTAAATCTATCAATCGATCGTATTCGATTGTGATGGACAATCGAATACCATCTATAGTTTTGCAGAATTTCGGCAGTACGCAGATTTTTCGCCCATGTTGGAGCTGGGTGATGTCAGTTGCATTCCGTTTTCCGCTCGTTCTAAGTGGAATTCACAGAGGTAGTTGCATGAAGGATGGGTGATTCTTTGGTTTTTGAAAGCTCGGGTGCTGCAGCTTCGGAGTTACCCTCTCATTTGTATGCCCACAATACGGGAGCTAAACTATAACTTTTCTGTTGTTATTATTTTTGAAATAAATTTGTTAAAGTTTTAAAGAGTTAAGTTTTCTTCAGTCCTTCAGCTGACATTCCTTTAAGGTGGCTGCAACCGGGTCTTAGACAGCCGCTTTAGCGTGGGACAGTACTACCGTAAAGGTTAAAAGATTTACTAACAAGGTACAGTATAAAATGAATATACCGATGGTACCTTCATGTGGATATTGCATTTTTTTATTTTTTATTTCTCAGATTATTACGATTGATTGCATTTTTGTGGAAAATTAGCTTGTTTATCCAGGTTTTCAGTTTACAAAAAATTAGAATTTTGTTAAATTTAGTAGTACAGTATTTTATTTTCATAAACATAGGAACCGATTTATTAGCATAAGTGTATATTTTTATCAGTTGGAACTACATATTACATTATTGTACATGTTTCAGAATATAATACTACCGTAAGTTGGGGAGTGTCTGTGACGAATTTTAAATTTTTCCTTGTGCTAGCTGATCAGTTTTAAAAGCAGCCCAAAGCGAACTATTTGCAAAACATTGGTACATCCTTTCCTTACGTAGTAATGTATTACACTAACCCGGATCTTTAATTTCCATTAAGAAATTAAACTTAAAATGTGTCAAAAAGTTGCCCCTCCGAATGGGGCTACTTTGTGAAATCTGTGTTTTCGCCTTGAAATACAAGAGGAAAAATTTCTTGACACAAAGTTAGACAGCAAAACGCTTATCGAAAGCTTGATATACAATTATATTACAAATATTGGCAGCTTTATCTATATCTTTGACATCAAAGTGACCACGAGTGCCCAGGGCAGCCATCAATTCTTTGAGAAGATGAGGAAATTCGTCTTTCGGCACATTCTGCTCTTTCGGTTAGTTTTTTTCCAGATAGACAATACTTCTTTCTCTCCAGTGATATTTTAGAGGACGGAAAAATGCAGCATCGAGTGGTTGGTGGAGGTGGGTCGACTTTGTGGGTTATTTTGTGACAGTGTCAATGTGTCACAAAGTAACCCCGTTACCTTTCGATATTTAGGTTATGTTCTCATATGTCTCGGAAATATCACTACACAAAAGTTATATTGCTTCACAATATAACCAACATACTAACAAAAAATAATTATATGTGGTAGTTAGTTGTATAAGGTGTTAGCCTTCAGCACACAGTTTCCGAAGTCTGAGTCAATAGCTTGACAACAGGTTTGAACAATATATTGGCCAGCGAAGACAAATGGCGCGTAGAAGCTTCGGGCACCGACCACTAGGTGTCTCTGTATGTCGGACAAGCTGTGGGCGCTGTTCTTTGCCTTTCCCGGTATCACGGGCGCGGTGCAAGATCAGAAATAACAAAAAAAAATTACTATGTGTCATAAACTTACCTCTCCAGTCACAAAGTATCCCATCTTACGGTATGTGTCATACGTTTTCGATTATATTAACTTTATCTATATTATGCCTAGTATTTTGGAGGCTTTATAAAATGGCTTTATACTTGTTCATGGATGTTTAAAAAAAGGGTTATTTAGTAGCATTATAAGATACATGTTATTTTTAATTTTCCTTATGCTGGAAGAAATAGAATACAATGTCATGCTTGGCAACATTTCTTTATGGAACATTTAATATTATAACAACTTGTAATTCAAATTACTCGAAGGCTTATCATGATTTCCCGTAAACATCGTATAGTTAATTATAAGGATCTATTACTCGGATGTATTAAAACATAAAAAAATAGTAAAACTTATTGGTATATTAAGAAAATGTATCACTCTATCCTTTTAATTCTACCATAGATTTTATTGTATTTCGCACATCAAAAGGTGTAGGGAAAGGGTTTAGAAACTAAATGAATGATCATTAAAGTCAGTTTAAAGTAAATGAAATTCTTCGTAATCCATTGGTAATAGCCGTGACAATAAGAGTTTTAATCACTGTTCTTACATTTTTATATAAGTTAATATTATAGTTTCTATCTGAAAATCCTCTATTTGTATTCTCATTAAAAGGATTGAGCAATAAATTGAGTTCATAAATTACTCATAATATTGAAACAGTCATTTTCTAAACAATCAATCGGGAATATAAGTAATTGCATCTGTCCATAGACAAAAAGATTCAATCCCTAATCTAGCCAGTTTTTCCAAAATGTTTGAAAATATAAATGAGTATGGTTTGAATTAGATAAGCGCCCCAAAATAAGTTTTCAACGTGAGATCAGGGATTTAACGGTCTCTCTCAGGCCCCGAAGAATATGAAGCTGTTCTGGAGGTGGTGGTAATGATAATAGCTCCCTTCTGGAGAACAGTGAATTTCAGGGTTATCATAACTGGAATACTTATTTAGGGAGGGGAGATGATAACTATAAATATTCATCGGAAAAAGGGTTTAATACACAATGATTCTATATAATAGTGAAAAAGGAGTTTTTGGAGAGATGTCATTTTATTTTCAAAATTAGAAGAAAATCGATTCCAAGAATTAATTCATATTCAATATTATTTTTACTGTAAAACAAAATAATTCATTAATTTGATTAACAGTTTTTAAAGATTAATTCCCTGAACAACAATTTCTTTAACGATTTGAGACTGTATCCTAGGCGATAAAGAATGATATAATGCCAATAATTATCGAGAAGTTAGCTTTAGTAACATTACTGGCTGTTACTGAAAAGCCATAGATGTAGAGTTATCAGTATTCGATCACTGGCGAGACGATAATTTAGAACAGAACGGGATCAATAAGTATGCCCTGCTAGATAGTTTGATCTACATATTCAGTGATCAACGGCCTATTAAAGCTTTCTAACTGATTGTATAACAATAGTGAAACTGTGTACGTGACGACAATAAATATATGGTGAATAGATAAATGGTATATGTATTTGGATTGACTATTTTAATAATTGCATTCTGATTTATTACTCCGTGGAATATGGTACTGAAAGAGGGACTCTGTTTGAAATACATGCATAAATCTCTTCAATAATTCACTCCTTTAGCATTATTGTTTTAACTTTCTAAAAATGGCCAAAGTTGAGTTCCCTGATACAGACGTATGATAAAAATCTGTTTGAATTCAGTTAAAAGACTGGTGAAATTTTTTATAGGATGCAACTCACTATCAGAATGAGGACTAATTTTGAAATCATGTCATTCTATAGGGGCGTGGGATGAAAGAAATAGATATCTTATTGGAAATTTTGCATGTCCTAATGTTTTCGTGTAATATATCACTGAAAATTTACGGTTATTAAAATGCTTGCATTTCCCCAAAGTCCTATTAATGTAGTAAAGGAACTTTACTAATCCTGAGCTACAGTCAAATATAAATGTAAATTAAATGCCATACATAGCTTTAACACAATTTTTTTTCGCATGTCGGATTGAGTGTGTACAAAAAGTATACAAATCGGATTTTTTTTGTGTCCTGGTTATGTCAGGTATAGGTGTTTTTGATCCCTAGTGACAAGAAATATATCATTAATATGTTTTCATGAGAGAAATATTGTTTATAATTTTTTTCATTTATACAACGAATAAATATTCTTTTGATATGCTGATTTTAACTTTGTAACAACATCGAATTGACTACCAATTTTATGACTAAATCCCTCAGTATTTCATTTATTGTCACGCAATGTAGTCTTCAAATTGCAGATCATGCCATGGAATCACATTATAATTCAAATTCATGGAATCCAACCCAGAAAAACACTTCATTTTTGAACAAGTGCGATAAGTGAGTTTTAGTAAGAATTTATAAGTATTTGCATATAGATTTATGTTTTTTCAAAGACTTTAAAACATTATTGCCAACGACTTTTTATTTCTTTCATCCATCAAGAGTTCTTTTTCAATTCGAAGAAATCTTACAGTATTCTTACAAAGTAATTCTAGTCTGAAACTCAGGAATATTTGAGACAGTCTCAGTGCTTTAGATAAAGCTACAAAATACAAATTAACAGGTATACATATCGGATTTTGGTTAAATAACTTACGTGTGCAAGAATAAATATATAACACTCACGCGATTACTCAATCTTAAGGTACATTCAAACCACAACCATAATTTTGTATAGTAATACACACGCCCATACACCCTAATTAATTAGAAGCGTATGAATGCATGTTTGAATACATACACACAAGTTATCCAAAATTAATTCGATATGTATAAATAAAACATTTTAGCAATGACATTGTAAAATTTATTTAGTAAGATTTTTGTGTGTTTAAGCAGAAATCAACTCCAACCATATCTCTCTCTCTCTCTCTCTCTCTCTCTCTCTCTCTATATATATATATATATATATATATATATATATATATATATATATATATATATATATATATATATATATATATATATATATATATATATATATATATATATATATATAAAATATGGGCTGGGAGAAATCAAGGTGATCTGAGGACTGATTATAATTATCCTTTAAAATTTTATCAAACCGTCTATACGTTCATTAATACACATATTTGGAGCACGAATGTCAATTTGGTATTTTAACTCGTTGCGAAAACATATATATTTCAATCATAATTTTATATTATATATGGAAACATTTTTAGGAACCCAAATTTTATAGCTTTGTTGTTTAATGGTAATAGTTCTTTAGATTAAATTTAAAAAAAATTAGTTATTCATAATATGAAACCCCTAAAATATCTGGTGTCTAAACCAAGGAGATTGTAAGAGATGGCAAATATTCAAATAGTAATTAAATATTTGCCATCCGGAATTTGTTTGTAGATTAAATTATTTTGTAAATATGGTTATTTCTATTTCATTTGATATCAAAACGTTGATTTAACATTACAAATTAGTACTTGTACTTTCATGTTTGTCATCTAGTGTCTGCTAGTTTCTTCTACCTGGTTTTAACACAGTTTCTACATTTTTTGGGTTGCATATATATATATATATATATATATATATATGTGTGTGTGTGTGTTTGTTTAAACTCAGTACGAAAAATATTAGAAAATTACAAAAAAAAAAATAAAAAAATTAATATTTGAACATACTGAAAATAAACTAGGTTCTTAATGGCTTTAAAGTTAAATCTCAGACAAAATAAAAATGTGTGTAAAAATGCTTTTCACATTAACTAAGCAATTAAAAATTCATACCCATTGTTGAGTACTACCAGCCATCTATTGAGCGACAGTGTATATTATCACAGAAGTACCTGAATGACGACAAACAAATTTACAATTGGACTAAATTCTAATGGAAAAATTACTGTAGTTTTATTTGAAAATAAAATATTTTCTGTTAAACTACATACAATTGAATTAGCTCTCCTGAAATTTTTAATATATTTAGATTAAGATATATTTTTACCCCAAACTCTTGTAAACTGAAACTATCAGAATATTTGCATTATATTTGGCCTTAAATGAAATTTTTCATTTTCTGTCTTTCTCATAAACTCAATTTTATATGATGATACCATGGAATTTTAGCTTTTATTTATCTTCGTAAAAATAGTAAAATTATTTGGGTAAGCTGTAAACCTGTCAACATATTTTATGGAAGAGAGGGTAAGCTATAAGCTCGTGAGGTACAGAATGTCGTTCGCCATTTATGGAAACGATTTTGATAGTTAAGTTTTATGCATAAACGCCATATTTTTTGAGATGATTTGCTTTTGTCTGATAGCCATGGTTCTTGACAATAGCTCTAGCTCGAATTTTCCACGAAAGTAAAGTTTGTCTTAGTAGTGTCATGTCAATTTTACCCCATTCCTCTTGGATAGTTTTCCAAAGTCCGTTCAGTGTTCTTGGATGCCGTTTTCCTAAGGCTAGTTTTAATAAACCTAAAACACTAAAGTCAGAAGCATCAGGTTATTTTACAGGTATTTCATTAAATGAATACACTTGATTTCTGTCTTTGATTACTTCTTTGCTAAATAAGCGGCAATTGATTTACACGTGTGACTAGAGGCCTTGTCCATATAAAGCTCAACTTTATCAATGTCCTTTCCGTATAAAGCTGAAATTTTTTCTTCAAAAATTGGTTCTAAAATATTCTTCTGATAGTAGAGTGAATTAATTGTGGCTTTACTTGAGACTTTTTTGATTTTTAAACGGCCGTTGTAAGAAAATCCTACAACTATCCTGAATCCCTCTGGGAGCTTTTCTGTACAGTGACGGAGCCATTTCGTACGATCATTCCCGTCAGTTGAGCAATAGAAAATTGATCTTTTTTATTACAGTCAGTTAAATACACCCATGCCTCATTGAGTGTTACCACAAATTTCCGTAATTTGTTTTTCTTTCATCAATACGCTTTGGCAAGTGCAGATGAACTTTAGGTTTAAACATGCCTTTTAACTTCAAATCTTTATGAATGATTTTACTTACATTACCAGAAGACATTCCTAGTTTCGATGCAATGGATCTTTGAGTCAGCGGATTTTCTTTTAGGATCAGAGACTTCACTTTCTTGATATTTTCCTGCGTTCGAACAGTCTTAGGATGAGATTTTGCGATCAAGTTTTCATTTTTACTTTCAGTTAGACTTTTTTTATTAATTCAAATTTAATATATTATAAATACCTTTATTTGAAAAGCCATAACCACGATTTTTACACCGCTTTATAATTTGTTGATACGAATATTTCTTCTCGAAAAGTGCAGTTACGTAACCTTCGAGCGATCTATGAATTTTAGGAGCCATTTTCAAAAGAAATCTTTTATTTTTCATTCCAATCAAAACAAAACAATAGCAGACGATTATTCTGAAGTTGCCAAATTTTTTTGTCTCAAAATGCAAACAAAAATAAATTTCAAAATCGTTTCCATAAAGTGCGAACGACCTTCTGTATTGCCTTATTATTTTTTATTTCTAATGTATTTTCCATCATGATATGAGTGCTTAAAATCCTTCGGAATCTCAACTTGATTGTACGTCCTGGTCCCCGTGTTGCAAAAGATAACTGTGATGCTTTAACCCACCAACTATTTTTTCTAAATAACGTCTAAAAAGCCATTTCTCGACAACTTATTCACAAAATCCTCGCTCATTATTCTACTGAGCGCACAAAGAAACAAAACAAAACAAACAAAAAACAGAAATGGAAATTAGGTGGTGTTGTGCAAATAACGTTCTAGCAGTTTAAAATCAGGATGGAATGTCATAAGCCAGAATAATTAACCCGTCCAGGCTAAGGAAACGTAAGTTAATGAAACTCATCTGAAACTAGAAGTAAGCCAAGCCTTAGTCGAGACTATTTGAATGTGAAATAAAGGAAATAACAGTTGTGTTTTGATCTGCTACTGTATACAGTGAACTATTACAGGTTAATTAGATATTTTCATATTATTGTACATAAACCATATTTTGTTGCAAATGTAAGTACAGTAGGGAACAAACTTCTGTCTGTTATGTGATTATTGTATTTCCAGACCCAAAACAGAAAACTTGGAAACCATGCCAAGTATTCATAAACCTTAAGATTATTTATAAGCTATAGTTAATTACAGATTAGGAATGGCTAAATAGCGCGTTGTAAGAAATATATGGCCAGCCAGGCTACGTATTACGTAGACTATTAGTTTATATTGCCATTCAAATTGCTGGAGTAGCCATTACTGTACGCAAACTTGACCATTTAGAATGTATGTGGTAGAACTTTAATTTGTGAGGTAAGTTTTCCTGTTATAATGATTGAAAAACCCTCTGTTGCGTTAAAATATTAATTTTTAATGTCTAGTTTGGAAAAAAGGATGAAATCAATAACAACCGAATAAATCAAATAGAACATCCATATTTTCATTTCTGAACAATAGGATATTGTGCAAAGAAATTGTTTTTAAATCTGACCCACTGGTGCATACTTTTATTGAATGATGTTCTTTGTCGTATAGTAAATTTAACTACATGAATGCTTTTTATACATTGTAATAAATGTGGGTCCCCAAAATATCTTTGTAAATACACTTCATGAATAATTTTTAATCTCCGCGAAACTCATTGCAATTATAATTTAATTTATACCCAGCAATTCCTGCTTTTAAATAAAAAAACTCTTAAATGTTCTCTCTGTTATATTAGATGTTAAATTAACCCCCAAGTATAATAATTTAATCTATGAAAATTTACCTAACGCTTAATCTTCATGCTCTTCATTTTTATGTCTATTTAAGTGTTTACTAAATAAATTTTAAAAAAAAATCGGCTTCCAAATCTTGACAATTCACCTTGGGAAATTAGGGCCCGTCACAGAATGTTCGAACATCTAGTGGTGAATGAGAATTTCCCCTTGCAGTGACTGTGTTCGCTACCTTATCAGGCAGGGCAAGCTATGTATTAGTCACGCTAGCACTACAATGTTATTACGGTTAATCTAAGCTGCTCTTGACGGTTCAGTGCATTTGACAGCACTAATGACACACTATGACTTATTATTGATCGAATGCTAGAATAGGGTCGTTCTGTAATACATCAAAACCTAATTTCACACTTGCAGGTAAAAAGAGTAAGGTTAAGTACAGACATTACAGAAAAATTTCATTTTCACCCCCCCCCCCCAAATATTCACCTCGAGGTGCAAAAGATACAAATTTTATGTGTTTAAGTTACATATCCTTCCGTGGATTTGTTGACTTACCCACTTGAAACCTGCTAGTCAGTTCAATTTCTGTTTCAAATTTCTTTATTAAGACGAATCTTAAATGATGCACTGATTTCGATAAAATTCCTTAAAAGAGTGGTAAAATATTAAAATTTTACTAAATAATGAAGTAAAAGCAATTTATGAAAAATTTTCTGAAAACAAAGCATAAAAAGTAGATTTTCTGAAAACAAAGCATAAAAAGTAGGTTCTAGATTTTTAATGAAAATTGAGTGAATCATTTGATGAATATTTTTCCACAGGAAATATAAGCAAAATTAATGGATGGATACTCAATTCATTTTTGTTTGACCTAAATTCAATGGACGACAACATTTTATTAAAAGACGATCTTATTGCAATATGAGCTAATGCACGTATTGAAATGAAATTTTAAAAACTGGACTTAGAACAGTTCCTGTATATGCAGTTAGAACTTTATCGAAAATTGGCAAAAGCATTATTAGAGACACTTTTACCATTTCCCACTACTTACCTGTGTGAAATGAGTTTTTCATCACTTTTCCACATCAAAGCAAAAGCCAGAAATCGTTTAAATGCATCTGATGACTTACGTGTGGCTCTTTCAAAAAAAGAGGCTCGTTTTAAAGGGATAATTATGAACAAACAACAGCGTAGCCATTAAAACTGTACATATTGTTTTATATGTAATAATATAGTAGGGTGAGTGTCCCAAATATCGCTCCTGTGTCTAATATCGCCTACTCGTGTTTCTAAAGTATGATTCGCGCTATGTATGAGAAAATGCAGTAACTTCTTAGTTCTGGCTTTGTACTACCAGCGGCGATAGCGACAATGCTCTTATCACTGACAACAGAATTTAAATGGCATCTGAAGTTATTTTGGCTGTTGTATTCGTAAACTTTGGCTCCAAAGAATCAGAATCCAGTGAATGGAATCAGAACCAGGTAGGTGTATCCAAATTCTAATTTTGCTTATACCATTTGAAAGTGGATTAAACAGAGACTTTGCTAGCAACGCCTTTTAACAGGTGTTCCTAATTTCACCTGGTAGGCGGTAAGAGGAACAGAGGTAGGCGAAATTAGGAACCGTTCTGAAGTTCACTGTAAATTTCAATTTTTCCAATTTAGCTACATAACTTAAACTGGCACTGGTTTTGGAGCTGGTTGCTCTCAGGATACCAAAGGAAATAGTTCTTAGGGATGTTCTTTGAGCTTCCAGCCTAATCAGAAAATATAAAGTGGATGAAATGTCGAAAAAAAGTAGGCGATATTTGGGACACTTACCTTATGTATTGTAAATGTATTATGCAATAAATAAATTATCTTACAATAAATGTCTTTTCCTAACTAAAAAATAGAAACACATTTTTCAAGGGGGGTGCGAGAGGTTATTTTTAGATTCAAGGGGTTGTTGATTATTAAAACGGTTAAGAGCCACTGATCTAGAGTATCCCTCCTGAAATCGAATCAATACTGTTATTCTGAAATAAATTCATGATTGATATCATCTGTCCATTTTAACCCCTATCAAATTGTTCAAATATGATTTTTTTACTTCTACCATTATCATAGTTTTAAAAAGTCCTTCTATACCCAGAGAAAACTTTTAAATTATATAAATTTATAACGGTCAAATTCATATTTATCTCCGATGTAATAGTATATAAAAGTAGCTTATGTAAAAGAGGCATTAGAAATTTTAAATTAATCATATTACCATGTTTGTGCTTCTTGTATGGTATTAAAGGTTGTTGACTTCAAAGAAGATAAACAAAGGCAATAAATTTTAATATATGTTCCTTCCATATACTGCTTTTTAATTATTTTGTAGCTCTAAGAGAAATAGTCTGTACATCATTAGATCTTTTTAAAGTTTAATTCCATTGCATAATCATTATAGCATGCTTACAAAAATGTAGCCAAAAGAATACAAAATGATCTTGGTAATTATTGATTTATATTATTTTAAAAATGAAATATGAATAATAGATTTTAGCCTTTACAACACATTCATATGAAAAATGCATACATTTTAAATTATTCTACCGATTTGAATTGAAAATGCTACGATTACGCCTTTACGGCCAAAATTCGAATTTCTAGCTATTAGACATTGTATTTAGATTGCACCGAGAGGTTGATTTACTCGTCTCTTATTAACATATACACGGTATCTCCCAAAGATGAGAAGGTTCATAATAGTTTGTGAAATACATCACGTTTCACATCTCTAATCGCATTCCAATTATTGCAAACTGTGAAACCAGATTTGCCAATAATCAACAATTGGTGAAATGATGGCTAACAAGTTTTGTTAAGTTTACTGCTTGTAGTAATTTATGCATATAATTGATCAGATTAACACAGCCGAAAATTGGAAAGCTTAATGTCACCACTTTGACATTTTACTGTTTAAACTATTTCACAAATTAAAGTATGACCTTGTGACAAACACGCACACTCATATAATGTATATACATATTTTTGTATATTTAGTAATAATATCTATTTATAGTTTTCATCATATGAATATAACTTATTAATTATAATGAAGTATTTCTTTCTTAGAGATGTATGCTCGTGAAGAGAAATTTTTATTTTCGTTGGTCCGGCCAAAATAATTAAGTACTCATATTTGTTTAGAATCTCGTGTCACTTTCATCTTTAAATAACTTTCTGCAATGTTTTATTCTTTGAGAAAATATTTATCGCTCATTAAAATTTATTCCTGGATGATAAATCTGAACATCATTAACTTCAAAATCTAATATTAGAAAATAGAATAAATAAGAATGAAAATTACGGCTCAAACCTAGAGTTATTTTCCCCAACTATCCATTGTTTTAACAATGTACATTACGGTCCATGAAATTTTGAATTACAGTATCTAAAAAATCTAAAGTATAAGTTAAAGGTTATATTTATATGCATGATGAATTGCATAGATATGAATACATGCATAGAAAATCAGCTTTATGTGACTAACTGAATTAAATTTGACTCTGTAGTTCAGGCAAAAGGCAGGCAACCATATACAAAAAGATAGGATAACAAGTTGTTGCCAGCGGTAGAGGGTTATCCTGTTCTCTTAACTTTATAGACGAAGCTCAGTTGGGTAATGATAAAGTCTCTATCTAGCCAGGATGAATAACCCGTGATACTCTCTCCTTTTGGCAGTCTCGCGATTTTTCTAAAAAAATAGTTTCATTTGGGGAACAATTATAATTTGTCATCCTACAGATTACAATTACAATAGTTCCCCCAATTAGTCCATATGAAAATAAATTACTGGCAGTAAAGTTCGAAGATAAAAATCTCTGACTTTATGTACTTTTCTGATATGCAACAGTTGGAGATTTATAAAACATATGTGCTCGAGTCAGGATTCAACGTCAAATCATGTTTCCGATCTGCCGATTTCGTTCTTAACGAAATACGTAATGTGGGATGCAAAACTTGCTCTTACTTTCTGGTCAGAAAACCGAAAGGTAGATTATTTAGTTTACACATACATTTATTTACAGTTACATATAATCAACTATAATACTCTATAACAACAAAATCAACGCACCAAGAAGGATTTGTCCAATTGTAATGAAATTTCGTATGCAAAGATGTTTCGACTGAACATGCAAAGGATTAAACTGGTGTTCAACGATTAAATAGCGGGGGCTCCAGTGCATCGGAACTGCGCATCCCGCAGGTGTATATAAGAGGCGATTCTCGATAAGATGTTCAAAATTTCTCTTGCATATCGACTATGGTTATCTTACGTCGATTGTAACAATGCCTCTCAGAAGGATTCATGCTCATTACGAGCATACTTCAGAATTTGAAAGAGATCGTGTTATCGGATTGAATGAAGCTGGTTGGGTAAATCGAAGAATCGTTCAATATCTCGGTCGAAGCGATGTAGCGATTAGACAATGCTGGCAAGCGATGCCGTAACTAGGCAGGGGCATCGGGGGCAACCGTCCAGGGCCCACTTGGAAGGGGGCCTAAAATGTTGCATTTGTTTTATTTTCCCAAACTTAATTAATTTAGGGGCCCACATGCAAATTCTTGCCCAGGACACAGGAATGGCTAGTTATGGCACTGCTGGCAAGAGTGAGCCAACAACGGCAGATTTATGCGCCAGGAAGGCAGCGGTCGACCTAGGACCACAACAGAACGGGAAGACAGAACTATTGTTGTATCAACTGTCAAAGCACTGGATTCGTCGTTATCAACCATCCGACGTGTGACCCGCACACAAGCGTCAAACATGATCATTTGCAGACGACCGAGAGAGCGGAATCTACGCTCGCGCCGCGTACCCCTCACGCCTGTACACCGTCAAGTCCGATTACAGTGGTGCTTAACTCGATCAACTTGAAATTGAGCTGACTGGGGACGTATAGTTGTTAGTGACGAATCCAGTTTCCAAGCGTGTCCTGACGACCACCGAAGACGTGTCTAGTAACGTCCAAGGCAGCGTGAGGATCCTTCCCTTATCAAATTGCAAAATTGAAAAGAAAAGAAAAAAAACCTTTGTGCTCGAGGAATAAACAGGAAATCCAACGTAAATAAAGCACAAATAGCAGTAAGGTGCAATTCTGCATACGGCCGTTTCGAAGCTGCAAAGGAGATTCTTCATCAGTGCAAATAACTTAGTGGTAGCTCAATAACCGAAAACTTTAGCGAGATTTCGGCTTTTTGAGCTGCCACAAAGTTCTTTGCACTGATGAAGAATCTCCTTTGCAGCTTCGAAACGGCCGTATGCAAAATTGCACCTTACTGCTATTTGTGCTTTATTTACGTTGGATTTCCTGTTTAAATTGCAAAATGTTGGATTATGGTTTTAAAATTATTAAATTTCAGAGCTCCTGTTATAAGCCAGAATGTAATAGTTTCATCAATAACTTTTTTGGTAGTTTTATCAGAAGCATAATTGGTAATTTTATATTTACATTCATATTGCTTGTATTTTGTAAAATTTTACTGAAATGTAAAAAAAGAGATTGTACGGAGGTAAATCATATAAAAATGATAATTTTAATTCAATATCCAGTTATAAATTCTAAATGTCATTCTGCGTAAAGCAAATTATCTTCCATTATTTCAAAGTTTAAGTATAGTTATATGTTCTGAATTCACTTTTATATTTGCCGAAATTAAATATATTTTATAAACTACTAAAAATTACTAATTTGTTCTTAAAATTCGTGTAAAAATGGAATCAACGTGGACATCGTTAGAAATATATCACAGATGGTGCGAAATGTCTATATCAGACCTGCACAACATATAGCCTAGCAGCACTCCCTTTGTGGTTCGCGAAGTCTATTGTGAAGACGCTTAATGTTATAAACAAAAAAATACTGTATATTATTCATATATTTATAAGATTAAAATGTAATATATAAACAATGAATATTAATATTTATTTAATTTTATGTATACGTAATTTATTTTTGTTAGAAATGGAAAACGCAATTTTTTTTTATCTGACTTTCTTGCGGCCTGCAGCAGCTTTCCATAAAGTAATATGGCTCTAATCCCATTTTCCAGTTGTGCACGCATGGTCTGCATTTCTGTTTATATTTTTGCTATGGCGTAAACACTTAATCCTTGTGAGCGATCTTGAAATCTAAATGGCAGAAACGTTCTTGTCCAGCAGAAATGGCACTTTGAGTTGCCAGCGTGGATAATCATGCAAGCGCATGTGACAGCAGATTTAATAGGGCCTGACTTAAGAATAAAAATCCTTATAAACATACTTTAATTTACATTTTGGGAAAATACTAACCACTTTGCCAAAAAAACTTGTTTCATACCGTATGTTTATAAGGATTTTTATTCTTAAGTCAGAATTAAAATCCTTATAAACATACGGTATAAAAGAAGTCTCTTTGGCAAAGTGGTTAGTATTTTCACAAAATATAAATTAGAATTAGAAATTAAAATTTCTTCTTTATTATGTTGTTTACAAGCTGTTTCGTACCTAATCGTAGCTTTAAAAAGTCTATTTAAAGTCTTTCCTTCACGGTTAGAGTAAATACCAAGTCCTGAGCATAACTTGATTAATGTATGTTAATAGCTTGTGGCGGTCCAGTGTTACAGCGCGCTGGTTTTCGGTGCTGAGGGTGCTCGGATCGAATCCTGGCGTCACGCCACGAAACATGCCTCCGTTCGTGTCGTCCCTTCATAGAGGGTAATGCTGTCTTCCTATATGGTGCCCTGTCATAGAGTACAACATAAAATGGGCAGTAAAATTTGCGGCGTAGTATAGGCGAATGTCTGACGATAAGTGCCTCCGAATTGGAAAAAAAAATGTATGTTAATACATAAGAATTATTCAGAAAAGAAGAAATGATTGCATCGTATTTAATATACAGTGTAAATATTCAGCATCACTATTTCTATGGATAATTTTTTTTAAGTAACCAAATGTAATTTATATTTAATTATTTACTTTTAATCAAATATATTTTTAATTAAAAAGATCTGTTTATTTTCGCAAACTTGGCGTAGTAATAAAAATAAATGTTACTGATATCAGCTTTTAATAGTTCTTTCAATATTAGTTTGTTTTGATTTTTTTTTACATTTTTTTCTTTCTTGCGAAATCTTGTTAAATTTGAAAAAGAATACGGAAACACCTTATAAAAAAGTTACAGGAAAATGATAACTGAAATTATAAATCGTAATTTTTTACCAATGTTTAATTGCCTACATAAATGCAAAACATAAATATTATGCCAAATAACAATAGGATTTCTATACTAAATGGAACAAAGTCTTAACCCAATTTTTTTTTTGCTCTGTATTTATTTTAAAATATTTATTACAATGTAGTTTTAAGTTCAATCTTAGTTTTTAATAATTATTTTTTTTCTTTAATTACGTATAATAGTGTACTTATAAATAGTATTGCACTGTATTTAACCTGATGCCAATCCACTGATACAAATTATCGCCTTTAAAACAGTGTTATTTTCTGAAGTTAAAGGTCGTATTTTTTATATTTTAAATGTAACAACGAAGAAAAGTATGTGTAAACAGAATATCCGTCTCTAGGTAAAAATATGTAGGTTATAGGCTTATTACCATATTTAACTATAAATACGTTATTCCGATGATAAACATACTTTGAAACTTGATATTTTTTATGATATCAGTTTTTTTTTTTTCAAAATTTAAAAACTGATGCTACAGTATAGTCAGCTGAATGTAACGTAGGCAGAAAACACAGGCATACACTTTCAATATTTTATCTCTTTGCAAATAGATTCAGATAGGAAATACGGGTTATTTCCCAACAAACTCTTACATATTTATATTTTGACGTGTTACGTAAATCGGTTCTTAAAAAAAATATATTTTCCTGGCCTTTCAGAATGTAGTTTTAGATATTTATATTTTCCCCTTACCAAAAATATATATTACGCTATAATTTTAGAAGTCACATATCGATAGTATTCATAAAAACGCAAAGTTAAATGCCGTAGATTGATTAGTGGCTTAAATTACGACTGAATATGATAAATACAAAATTGTGTGTATGGTCCAAAAAATAGAAGAGAAAAAAAATTGTACCATAATTTTAAAATTTGAAAATTCTCAAGATGAAGGAACCAAACATCTTGTAAGATTTCCTTGTGATCCTTATAAATGACATTTAATTATAAAATTGATTCAATTCCCGTTTCATAAAAATGAATTGCGAAAGATTCCTTCAAATGTCTCTTTTGAAGTACCTCTAAATTTATCTCCTTAGCTAGAGCTCTAATAAATATAAAAGCTTGAAAGTTAGATATTACTTTTCCTGTGACTTATTAGCTTATACATTTCTATAACAGAGTCAATAAATAATAATCCTTTTATTCACCTTTTAACCAAATGAGTTACAAACCAGTAGACATAGATATATTAATGAGTGTTTGCGGCCAACACGTTACAAGTCCATTAATCACAAAGATACTAGGCGACCCTCTTGTCTAGAGTAGAGAAAAGTGTACTTGTATTGCACTTTCTAAAAATAAGCTTCCAAAGTAAGCCTATTACCCCAAAAGAGCAAATTATTGTATCACAATTAAAAGAATAATACATCTTCATTTAGGTTATTTTGTGTATTCTGTCTTTGAATGGAATATACTTAAAATAAAACTTTCATTTTCTTTAAATATGCCTGTAGTTACTGAATAAGCACTTCAATGTCCATTAGGCCGAATCCCTGAACATTTCTTTGAAGTTGAGAGGAAACTTATGCATCTGATTATAGCGTTCTTCCTTATCTTATACTACTCATAGTTTACAAAATATTGTTATACATTTTTACACCTTAAATAAGCAATAACGGAATGACAGATTTGGTATTTCCCTTTCTTATATACACTCATGGACAAAAAAATTAGCGCACCAAGAAGGAGTCGTCAAAATTAAACGAAATTTTACATACGTAATGACTACTTTGATATAAGTAAATGATAAGAAAATCAAAGAAAAAGGATAATTTATTTCAGAGAAAAAGGCAAAAGAACGGAGGAGTTAATACTCCGTTGGACCCCCTCTAGCGCGAATGCACGATGCGATACGATCGGGCATTGAGTCATACAAGTTCTGTATGATGTCTTGAGACATTTCGTTCCATATTTGTTGTAACCTTGCCTCTAGTTCGTTCAAACTCGTGGGATGCCCAACTCGTCGTCCCAAATGATCCCATATATGCTCGATTGGAGACAAATCTGGGGATCGGGCAGGCCAAGGAAGGGTAGTAACAGTGCGGAGACAGTCTTGTGACACCCTTGCCGTATGAGGCCGAGCATTGTCTTGTTGAAAAATGGCTCCTGGGAGCCGTTGCATGAGTGGCAACACATGTGGTTGCAGGATTTCATGAACATACCGCTGGGCTGTCATGGTGCCACGGAACAATACTAGGGGTGACCGTGTATTGTAGGCAATGGCACCCCATATCATCACACCAGCTGTGGGAGCGATGTGTCGCTGTACAGCAAAGGCAGGATTGAAGCGTTCAACACGGGCTCTCCACACACGAACACGATTGTCATCACTGCCGAGATTGAATCTCGATTCGTCGCTAAAGACGACCTGGTTCCATTCCGCTGCAGTCCAGTTTCCTCGTGCGCTGCAAAACTCCAAACGGAGGCGTCGATGGGTGGGCGTCAAGGGCAGCACACGTAATGGGCGCCGCGATACCAACTGTCCTTCAGCCAGGCGCCTTCGTATGATTCGAGAAGACACAGAGGCCCCTAGTGAAGGTGCTACCTGTGCCTGGATGGCGGCCGATGAAGCAGTTGGCTGTACGCGTGCATTTCTTACGATGTGGCGGTCTTCTCGACGCCTGGTCTGTCGAGGGCGTCCTGAGCTTAGTCTTCATGTACATGACATCTCTCGGGTCCACTGGTCCCAACACCTCCTCACAACACAATCAGAGCGGCCTAATTGACGAGCTACTCGCCTAGCTGACCACCCAGCTTCTATCATCCCGACGATTCTCCCCCTCTCAAACTGTGACAACTGCTTATATTGTCTTCGAACACGGCGTAATGGCAAGTCTATCTCAGCTCTTCCTTTGTAAATGATTCAGCACACTCAAATAAGCTTTGGTTACCTGTTTTATACTCCACAGAGTACGATGTTCAACGCCCTCTATCGGCTATACGCAATGCGCAATCACGCTGCATTTCTAATCATTTGCATATCTCCCCGACATGTACCTTCATTGCAAGTTTCGTTACAATCCCGCAATTATTTCTTGGTGCGCTAATTTTTTTGTCCATGAGTGTATTTTAAAATTTAAAACGGTAAAAAATAATCACAAATGGCTTTCTTCTTCTAAAGTATTTTACTGTCAAACTTTGAATATAAATATATGGAGTACTAAAACATATTTCAATACTAATTCTGACTATACAAAAATTAATGTAATAAATTACCAACTGTTAAAAATAATTATTTATAAGTACAAATTACTCATTCTATTTTGAAAAAAATGTATACTTCGTTGAATGGAAATTTGGAGATTAAATTTTTAAGTTGTATAAGAGGTTTTGGGGTACAAAAAATATTTACTAGATTAAGTTTGAATATGTAGATTATTCACGCCTCAGATGCTTGCTTGAATACTGGCTATATGAAAACCAGTATAATACTGAAAGAAATATATTTAATAAATGTGAGATGATTATGTATTAAATTGTGTTATAAGATATTTAAATTATAGTAAGAAAGTTATTTTTTGAGAAAAAAATTATACGTATAATTATGAATCAAGCTAATATAACATCTAAATTTATATTTTTCCTTCAGAAAATAAAATAAGGGAGAAATACATATTCCAGGTGTAAAAATGAGAATTATTTTTGAACAAAAGTATTTATTAGTATAATATACTTAATATCAGTTTATCTTTTATAAATTAATAGTTTCTTTAAGAGTAGTGTTAAAAAACTGGGAGGCTGTTTGTGTGCTTGAGAAATCTTCATAACTATATATTTTACAATAAAGAACTCAAAATATGCTTCTCTAAGCACGATTTTCCCCACGAGGAGAGTTTAATTTATGAAATCTTATCCGTAATATTCCTTATACTTATTCGAGAGCAAAACAGTACAGAAAAGAACGAATCTTCTGAGAATAAATAAGGAAAAAGATAAATTTGAATGCGTAATTAACGTCTATAAATATAAACAGTTACGGTGATACAGCAAAAATATAGATCATGTTCTTATTTCGTAATAATTTACATGATTAAATATATTATGTTTAAAAATATATTTCGCTATGTTTAAAGCGTTTTCGTTGTGTAGGTTTAAAGTTGCCTGAATTTTAGGATTAAACATTATTGGTTGGAAAAGAGCATTTATTTCCTCTGTTTTACTCTTCTAGTTTTTGACTGATTTACTTTACAATAGCTTGAGATTTATCAATAAGTAAACGTGGATCCGGTCCCAAGGTGACAAGATCTAAATATTAATAAACTTAGAAATGTTCTTCAATTTCCTATTGTTAGGATAATCTTAATTTAACTCTAATTTACATATTCTTCACACGTAAATTTCAATTGAGAAAATTGTTACTTTTACGTATTACACCGTGCTTATTAATGTTCTTTTCTCATTAAAAATGAACTGAGGGTGGGGCAGGAGGCGAACCAACTATCTTTGGAATTCTGGGCCAATATTCTAAATAATCATCTACCGTGCCACGTCATTGATGCTCCTTCAAGAATATTACTTGAATAACAGTCCTACGTCATTTCATCGTATTTTCTAACGGATTTCTGTTAGTACACATAAACAGTTATTTTTATTGATACACATAGTTATGAGATACAATAGGAATTCACAGACACACGCAAAAAGTTGCAAATTCAAATTCTGTAAAATATAAGGAACAGAACTTCAGTACCCCGTTGTCGGTTTAACTATTTTTCAGACTGAATTAAGGGTTTATTATTATTATATATACAGTCGAACCTCCATATATCGAACTTCCCTATATCGAAATTTTCTATATATCGAACTCTTAGCAAATCTCCATGTTCATTACATAGAAAAACTGTTTCTATATATCAAAAAAATCTCTATATATCGAAATTTTTTTCACGACAAATTGGGAGATTTTATTCCACTTTAGAATGAAATCTCCCAATTTTTGGCGTTTGAAACAATACGTCGTGGACTTCAATTCGTGGAAAATGTCCCTGATGAAGTTTTTAGTCGACTGAATAAATGCGAACATTTCTTTGAACTTTCCGCAAAACTGGCTGTTCAGCAAGATATTCGTAGTTTTTTAAAAGAATGTAACTGTTATCCTTGTAACCACTGTCTGGATTTTTGTTTTTTTTAAAGGTATATAGTACTCAATAAATCTTTCATATTAATTCATTTTTTAGTTATTAACTTTCATTTAATGTGATTCGCATATAAATTAGAAATGGAGTTTCGTATACGAAAATTAGCTTTAATTTTAATGTTTTAGGAGAATTATGATAAAACTAAGATCAATTTTATATATCGAAATTTCTATATATCGAATTTTTTTCCGGAATTTTGCTACTTCGATATATGGAAGTTCGACTGTATATATATATATATATATATAATAAAAGTTCAATACTGCGCAACTTTAAAAAAGTTGTATTCAGACTGAAGGTAATAATGAAGTGACTCTTCCACTTTAATTTTCAAGAGTAAGCTTTACATAGCAAAATTTTCTATCCAACATCAACGATAGTATTAAAGTGTTCAGCATGCAACTTTCTACACAATTCTATATCAAAAGGGAAATAGTGCTTCCAAAGATGTTACGTCATTCCACCCTTCCGTCCTACAGCATACAAAATTCACCTGATTTTTTGACGGAAATCTTTCTCTTTCGGAATTTATTTGGATTGTTGCCAACAACGTCTTTGTGAGGCACGTGTACGCAAGCCACTAATGATTTCTTTATTTTTCTGAACCTATTATTTTACTACTGTTGTTTCTTGGCGAAAAGGCTAAGAGATCAAAGATATCGAGGCGATTTCACTTTATCATTATTACCCATAGGATAACTCATAGGCCATTAAGTACAATGGAAGAACTTTTTCAGAGAAAAATTATTTTTAGCGACTGTAAATTGCGTTAATCTAAAACACTATGTGGATATTTTTTTCCTCCTTTATGTGGTAGAAATTTTAATATCTAGTAAAACAATGTCGCTAAATTTATGAAGAAACATTGTCAGAAATCGCGTGTTCTGTCTAACAAAATATTAGTTCAAATAACTAAATAAACTTTCCGAAGTAGCTAACTTCTGCAATAATGGATTAGACTTCAGTTATATTGTGTTTTTCTGTCTGCCTGCCTACCAGCTTTTTTCTTTAACTTAACTTTCACATTTAGCGTAACACGACTTAAAAGAAAAGTCCTTTGTTGTATGCTAAGCAAATATAATGGCGTTCGTAAGGTACTAGTTACTTTAATATTTGTCTATAGCCAAAGAATCAAAAGTCTATTTTCGGTACAAGCTGTACTGAAAATAAGACTTTTGGGAAGATATTAATCATCCTCACAGCCTTGGAAGCAGCAAGTCAAGCCAGGTGGGTACAGTAAACCCTCCTATAACGCCTTACTCCCAGAACGCGGCTTCCCTATTACGCGGAATAAAAATTTTCACGGCCCACCTATAACACGGTATCCTTAAAAAGCAGTTTGATATAACGCGGAGCGAATTAATCTCATTTACACTAATTCTGAGTTTTCATAACACGGTGCGAACTAATCGTGTAACTCAAGAGTAACACTTATTTGTAACGAATATGCAAAAAGGCTGTGGGAAATTCATCAGAGCATTAGTCCAAAAGGAAAATTAGGTTGTGTGAGTAATTTATATCTTGTTTTCAGTATAGCTAAATGGCTTGTAAAATTCTTATAAGCAAACAGTTATTTAATACAACCACTATAAAATTATCTAGAAGTGAATTCACAAAACAATAAGTTCGATTAGTCTAAAGTATTAAATTTTGTCTAAATTTGAAATAAGACATTAGTTTACTTTCTTCTGGTCATTATTTAAATTTCATGAGTAAATAATTTTCAAATTCCTTGCGAAGGATTAAAATTTGAATGAAGTCAAGCAAAGGCGATAATGATTTATTTGAACAGTTCTCAGATATCAATATGAGAGCATTTGGCAGTATAGAGAAGTTACAATGTGAGATCTGTTAGGTACAGAGCACTGCGTTCACTTATGGGTAAAGGGTTACCCAGGAATTCTGATTTTGCTTTACAAATCATATTTGTTTACCCTCATTTAATGAGGAATTTCCTATAACAACTTAAAATAGGAGGTAATTAAGCTAATCTGATATTAGTGATGGAAATATATCCTAGTTCAATTATCTTTTTTTCCTTCTAACGTTGCAGGAACTTGTATTTTCGACTTTCTCCCTTACCATATCGGGAATTTTTGGCTCCTGTTTTATGGTAGCACCTTATAGGTGGCTACCTATGAGGGTACGTCAATCCTTTATTTGAGATTATAACCAAAGTTTACTTCGTGCATGTTCGGGATGATACACTATGTGATATGGGCGGCAGTTCAAGATTGTTTCACGGGTATTGCAATGGAAAAAATGTGAGGGGAAAAATGTTTTATCTGAAAAGTCAGTGTAAATTTAAAGAATTGTTAATTAGGCATAACAATTTTTATGTCTTAAGCGAGAAATAATTTTTAAACTTTCTACTTATATCTTGTTTCATGTAAAAATTTTATCCGTTACCAAGAAGACTGGTGACTGAGATAAAATGACAGAAGAGAGATAAATTAAAATACCAGCAAATAAATATCTATTGCAATTGGCTAATTCAAAAATGAGATGGAAAAACCGCTTTTGAATAATAAAATTTAACGTAATTATAAGAGAATTACGAATAAAAATATATGAAGTTTAAGCTGAAAAATATTTCTATGCTTGTCCCGAAATATCTTGGCTTCCAAACAAATTATCAATAACTAGGCAAAACATTACATTTTTGTTATTTACCTCACTTGATGCGAATAACATGATACTCGTACCAATATATAAATAAATATTCAAAACCAAAACAACTGAAACATTTGCGCAAGAAAACGTCAAAATAAATTATGAGAAAAATACCTTAAAAGATTACACCTTAAAAGATTTTGTAAACATGTCTCGATCGATTTTACAGAAGTTACAAAAATCATGGTTTTTTGACGGCGGAAGGTGATTACTTCATAAGACACAGTTTCACGAAGTAATTAGTTTTTCATTTACCTGTCTAAAGCAGAGATGACAGCCAGTGGTTCGATAGAGACGTTGAATAATGGGATAGCTAATTTTAATGTTTCGTTTTTTAAGAAAAAAATCTTGAAGATATAACGCGCTCTTAAAAGCAATTTTGACCTCACAACTGAAAGCTCGTTTATGTATCGTCCCTGCATCCGTAATTTTGGAAGAAAATTATACTCCATCAATGTAATTAACAATATATATGTATAAATATATATGTTTTATTCATGATAAAAGGTATCATTTTGGAGGCACGTGTCATTCGGATATTTGAATAAACTAAAAATTTACTTGGAAAGAGTGCATTGAAGTATGTCATATTTTCAAAATATATACAACATATTTTTTGCGTAAATTTATGTAATTAACATAAATGTTCCTTCTGTTTTAGTTCGAATTAAAAATCTTACATATAATATCGTATTTTACCGAAAGTCACATCATAAAATTTCAATTATGTTCGAAAAAAGGTTGACTTCACAGGTGTACACCGTTTTACCTTATTACAAATTGTTTTCGTTCTAAATTATTAAAGCGTTTCAATATATTACGTAAAATTCATGTGTTACTTTTTAATACAAACTGCATGGGAGGATACACATTGTGTAATGGTTAAAAACAATCTTTAATGAATGAACAACACCCGCAAACAGAAATAAAATGGAAAAATTATATATCTTTAGCTATTTGCATTCTCCCTTCTTAAATAATACGTATAAAAAGTTGCAAGGTATCTAGTACTTTGTCGTCAGAGTTGTACTAAATTTTGTTATAATAGTGTTAAATCCATGAGATCTAACACATGTTTTAATACAAAATATGGTAGCCATTGAATTTAAATGCCATCATTTTGCTCTCATTTTTTTTTATCTTAAATGAATAATTTGTAAAGTATTCCTTTTTTTAATTTTTTTCCAATCCTTTGATTTAAAATATTACCAGAACCCTTATATAACAAGAAATAGTCACGTAGGTGTTTATAGAAAAGTGTTTATTTTTTTTTGTGTGCGTAAATATGGAAAAAATTACGCTACTACTAAATAAAGGAAAAATCTAAGAAAAATTTTCTATACTAACATTTTTTCGCGGAACATTTCTCTATGTTCAGATATCATACGTAACATTTGATATAATTATATTAGAGATTTATATATTTTAAAACTACAGGCTTATAATGTATAAAAGGTGTTTTATCCTATGTGAATATTGTAAAAAATAATACTAAATGCTTGTTTATTTAGGGGAAACACATTGTATAAAATATTGTTTATAAGCAATTTTAAAAATTAGCTAGTTAAAGGACATAGTTATAGAACTAAAAATGCTGCTTATTTTGAAATTTAAGAATCTGAATATGGCATTTTGTCATTAGATATTGACCAGAACTCCTTCAAAGGAAAATTGCAAATCTGATATCATTGGTTTGATAGAATATTTCTAAAAAGTCTGAAAACTGTGCACCTTTCTGGAATTTTTTGTTATAAAATATAAATGTCTAGTTTGCATGATCCTTTAAAAATTTCACTAAACGGGACATGATAATGAAGATTTAAATTCCACCAACAAATAAAAATGTGACAGCAAAGTCCATCGTAAGGGAAACGCTGGGTGATACAAACTTCCTAATTCCAACTAAATGCAAGATAAACAAAAAATGTATTTACTTTAATTTCCCTACTGTACCTTAAAAGAAATCCTTTAACCTTTAAACAGAGGAAAATATTACTGAATCGGGCACTGTCCTGAATGCCTTTTCATGTCTTACACCGAATAAATTTTGCATTTAAAAATATATTAGTTCTAACTTAATCATAATTTAAAGGAATTGAGTATACTATTAAGAATCAGGAAGATTTTTTTCTTTGTCTGAAGTTTTACATACTTAGTCTCATTTAATACGTGAACTTCAAAATTTTCCTTCAACAGCCAAATATTTACACGGGATGAAAATTCAAATCCAGCGTCTCAATAATCCTCTTCCTTTGAAAGTTTCCTTTTTTAGATACTTTGAATTCAGAAAATACTTTCCTTTAACTCAGTTTCTAAATCCAGTCTTTCCCTAAATCTTCTCCTATGAGGAATTAAGTGGCCATTAGTGCTTAATTTACTATTGAAGTATCACTGACGTTGAAAATTAGACACCCGATTCTTTGGACTGAATGGAAGTTTTGCCCTTCTTTTCTCCCTAGTAATTTCTTCCCTTTGCAGATTACAGGAAGAATATAGAAAATTTTTATATTTTTATTCAATCTATCGGTAAAACGTGCATTAAGAATAGCCAAAAGTTAAATATAATCTTTTCTGCGAGGGAATTTTTCGTAAAAATTCCTTTGTATACATGAAATCTAAAAAAATTGATGCCGCAGAATGTTGAATGGCAGATATTTAACAGATAATAAAAATTTAAATGGTTGTATTAATGTGCACATGTTAGTCTGTTTGAGATTTAATTTCATTTTAGCTATATATTTTCAGAAAAAATGTGGTCAGGAATTTGTGTGAATTACGATACATGAGGAATTCTCAAATAAATTATACATTAGTATAATGAAACTTTATTTTAGTCAATTAACCCTTCAGCGGGCGTGCCAATTTTTGGAACACCAGCAGGCGCGTGTTCCATAAAGTGCAAGGTCTCTTTCAACCTTGATTATTCCTTTTGTAATAAACTTTCCTTTTTCGAATTGAAAATAATAATTCTGTGATTTATGACAAGATATAAAATTTTGATAATATTGAAATACATTTATACTTAAAGGCCAAAGAATGCAGATACAATCGCTTTATTTTAAAACTGTGCGGTTTAATGCAACTAAGGACAATTTGCAAATCGATTTCTATTATGTCCAAAAACCTAAAAAACAATGAGATTGTCCATCTTCGTGATATGCGGAATACCGTGTAATAGCTGCACATTTGATCTACGTCATCAACTGATAATTCTGTCTTATTGCAATCCAGTATAATCGCTGGTTTACCACGTTTAAATCCCGACAAACAATGTATGGAAAGGAATACAAGGGTCAGAAAATCAGACCAGCATTAGAAAGGGTGTAGCTATAAACAGAAACTGCTTAGAACATTTAAACCTTACTTGTAAAAACAAACCATTCAAAATTACGAAAATGTTACACTTTGTACACGGGCTCACTCGCTGAAGGGTTAAAAGAACAGTAATAGCCTTGTAGCATTCCGATATATCTGAGCTCACAATTAAAATAATGAATTGCAGGTTACGTGTCTTAAATTCCCACCATTCATAGGCTGTCTATGAATACAATCGGGTGAACTGTTTCCAATAATAATAAATTTACACTAAAACAATCGTGTTCAAGCAAAAGACAAAAGAGAACAAGCGCTGAATCACGAGTTGAGTTTGGAATAAAGAACAATGAATTGTGTAAAAAAATACTCTCCGTCCATCTCCTATGTTTTGTTTTCTGTGTCAGATTTGAATAGTGTATAAACGACTGCTTGAAAGTGTAAATCATAAAAGTATCAAACTTTTGGGGAACAGAAACTTTCAGTAATTATCTTTGTAATACTTTTACCTTACTGCACGTAATGTACTACTTTATCTTACTTTCTACTTGACAGTAGGAAAGAATTCACTGAATTGAACCGACTAAGCAAAAAAGTTTATCTATTATCAACCAAGATAGATAAGTTAGGAACTACTCCGGTAACTATTACCAATGTGACTCTTAAATCCCACAAAACAAGTTTCTCGGTCATAAAGATGAAGTAAGCTTTCAATACAGCTTCTAATTCGCTATTGTTTTTTAACAACGGTCATACGAAAGGAAAGTCCAACACAATTATATCTGTTTACCATCGAATTTAAAGTATATACATGTACTCAGTGGTCCTTTGGAATCCTATCCTTTATGGTATCAAGGCCGGTAGCGCAAATGTGGATACAACTGTTTTTTATTTTTATTTTTTCAATCATTTATGTTCCAATCATGCTTGGATATTTGAACCCTTGGGTGTTGCAGAATAACCAATCAGTAAATTAATTTCTTATATCCTAATATAGGAAAATGTTAGGTTATTTATATCCTAACATTTTCCTATATTTAGCATGATATAAGACTTATTTCGATCTCTTTCACCGCCTTTTATATCTTACTTGATTAAAACCAACCTTATGTAATTATTATATGTCCTATTTAAAATCATTATTTGTCTTATCATTTTTTAAAATTTTCTACACAGGTTTTGCAACAAGGTTGTAGCATTTTCATTGTCATGTTGAAGGTAGATATATTTAGCCAGTAAATGCATAACACCAAGAGAATTGAAACTCATAGTACCGGGCATCAGACGGAACACCATATTTTGTAATATTTTAAAGTCTTCATTGGCTTTAGTGGAAAGAATTTCATTAAAAATTAGAAATATCTACTCAGGCTTCTAATTACAAGCTTACAACATGCTCGTTCCAATTTCTGCGAGAATTTCAAAATTACTCCTCATAGGTTAAATTGTTCGTAGCAGTAATTTTATGATCACAATAAAAATGTGTAGATAAAATTGCTGTTCATCAAAAGTAAAAATTTGGAAACTTTCTGGTCTAAATTTAAAATATTGGTATCTCGAAACCAGACGTTCAAAATTCGCAAGGCATTATGTCGCTTTTCGTTAGAATTATGTTGTTAGTTCTACAAAGCTGTGCCCGATTCCTTTTCAAAAAAAAGCTATTTTGACCGAATGATCAACTAAGAATGTCAAATCGGTACGCGAATGAGAATCGTTCTTATAACAGTGCCTTAAGGTAGTATCATCTCTAATTAAACCTGATGTTTCTTGTCCATAGAATATCGTAGTAAATTATCAGATAAATATATGTAATCCAGAATAGCATATTTCTGTTTATTTCAATGAAATTAAGTTGCTGAATTAATTTTCTGTGTTAGTATTACACTAATACAGAATACTAAATCAGAATTACTCATACAAGTGTTTTTGCCATTAACATAGTCATTTTTAACCCGTAAATGGTAACATCCATCTCTTTGAGGAGTAGAGTTCATACTTTTCCCGCTAGGGTGCGTAATTATCGATTTGAAACCTTCGAGCTATGTTTCAGTTATTCCATGACCTTGGCTGTGTTTGTTTATCTTTGAGTTTTGTTTACTTTATCGCCTTACATTTACCATTCCAAGAAAACTCCCTCCGCTTTTGAGACTGAAAACTTTAAAGGGTTACTTTAAAGTTTACTTTAAAGGTGCATATTTGGTCCATCTATCAGACGACTAAAAAAAATTGTAATGGAAATTGTTCGTCCACAAGATGACCAGGAAGCAAGTTTAAGTAAGCATTTCTTAAAAAGCGAGAAGTTGTAGAAGAGGAAAATTTTTAAGGTTAAAAAAATGATAAAAAAGATAAAGAAAGAAAAACCACAAGTGTATGAAGTGTGATATCGGGAATGAATCGGGAAATATATATAATATTTGTGTACAAAATTTATAAAAATTTATAATGAAATTTTATTTTAATCATGTTTATATTTGTCACTAGTTTACTTTTTTATTCTAATCTATAATAATTTAATTTTCTTTTGTAGATCTTATTAAAATTCTAAAACAAATTAGATTGACTTTTACTGAATAAAGTTATATTAAAATTAAAACTAAATCTAAATATATTTTATAAATCAATAATACCTCGAATACAGAACTAAAATGAAATGAAATTTGGAAAATTACACGAGTAATGTGCTACGAAATCGAACTTAGTCTCATGGACGGAGATTACTATTAGAGTGATTTCGACAGATGTTACCATTTATAGGTTAAATGAAAGACTTGAAAAGCAAAACCATAAAATTATTTCTTCTCCCTAACGTTCCCACTTACCACAAAAATTATATATTTGGTCGCGTCACTTTAATAACTTGTACAAATTAGTCAACGCTGCTCACATGTTACTTCTTTCACAGTAGAAGAGGAAAAACTTCACTACAGTGAAAGGTAAAATAGAGGTAACTAATTTTAATGAATAAGTTAGTATTTCTCAAGAAAATTAAACTTGAAGATTCAAAATACGAAATATATTTAATACTTTTTTTGATATAAAATGAAAAAAGAAGCAAATCTTGATAGCTTAAACAGGTAGTTTTGAACCAACATAAAAACCTGCAAAGAATTTATTATCTGACCATGACTTTTTCCTGTAGGATATTTTGTATTCATAAAATATTTTTCCACGAGAATATCTAACGAGAATATCTACGAAAGTACCAACAGGCTGCTATGTCTTCTTAGATAGCCAGATTTATCTCCCATCGAACTTGTGTGGGACATCATGTCGAGGTCAGGCGCAACCGCGAGAATAACGAAATTTTTCCTTCAGAGGGTTGAGCAGACATGAATCCCTAAATTTTATCAACAAAAAGTATCCCTAAACTTTATACGACACCGGTACAAGTAAATTCAGCAATGGATACTGATATGTTTCAGTTACAAAAAGAAAGCTACCGTGCACTAGTTTGCCCTCATGAGTACCTTCCTGAACTACGTGTGTTATTGCTGTGTAAACACTTTGTCTTATTTGTTACCTAACTACTCCTGTTCATAACTTTAGAGTGAACTACATTTGCCGTCTTCGTTCACTTTGTTTCAATGATTCCCATGATTTAACTGTTTACTTTTATTCTTAGATAAGCATTAGGAGCCATTTGATTGAATATCCACTTTAGGATTCCTTTACGTTACCTTTTACCTGCTGGGTATGTTAGTTATTCGAAATTGGTTGATTCAGTGGTTGATTGTTCTTTTACGTAAGGTAACAAATTTGATATTTATTTCATGCACATAGGAAGACATTTCATTAAAAATTTAGTAGTAGTAAAAAAATGAATTTGATCTTAGAATATGAAATTTGATATTCTATTGCAAACAAAGGTTATTTTTGTTTTAATGAACAGGAAGATTACGTTGAAAATGCACTAATATTTTAATGCTATAAAGAGTGACTTATTGCAAGAGAAGAATGCTTTACATTATATAATCACTCACTAGTTTCCAATATATAAGATCAAATTTTAATAATTCAATTTTATAATTTTTAGTAATATGCTAATAATTTAGTTTTTAACTATTAATATTAACCAATTAATAACCTTTCTTTATTTATTCTAAATTCCATCATGTTTAATTAATATTGTATGGACTATGAATACTATTCTTCCTTATTTTTGGAGTTTTTTATGAAATTGTGCAAATTAGTGCTTTCTAAGTAATTTTATTTTCTCTGAGCAAAAAATCCAATTTCAAAGTCAGACATTTCAAAAGTTCATTCGATTTTATGTACATTTCTCAATAACGCTTATAAAATACGAAAACCAAATGCAACCCAGAAAATTAAGTAAAGGGTAAATATGATGTTTAAACACAAAACTTTTGGTTATAAGAGCAAATGTAAATTATATAATTAAGTTGAATTCAATGTTTTAAAAATTCCTAATTTATATAAAACTGTAACACTAATTCTAGAAAGGCATCATGAAATATTTTCCCGTGACATAAATAGTTAATTCCATATTTGTTAAAATTTTTTTTAGGTTTCTGAAATTTTTCAAAACTCGTACAGACAGTATTCAGTATAAAATGCAAGTTACCAGGAAGCGAAAAATTCTTTTCTAAAATAGAAAAGGTCTGGAGGTAATTTGAAGTTGAAGGAATTTTTCGTCTTTCCAAAATATTCGGAGTAGGAATATGCATTTGCTAAACGAATCTTTCAATAAGCATTTTTGGCATTGCAAACGGCTGCCAAATTTATATTAAACTTGCATTTCAGTTTATTTTTATAATTCATCAAGTACGCGAGTCCCATTTCATAATACCTTAAATCCCCGGAGGAATTTAAAATCCTTATCACTTAACTGATTAGAAAAGAATAAATGCTTCTGTGGTAAATGAAAGACATATTCAATTAAAAATAAAAAAGAAATGTTTAACCGCTATAGAGGGAGAAAAATATTTTAGAGGGAGGCGCGAAATACCCAAAGTAACAGATTAAAATATGCAAATACCTCGAAATAAATCAGGTTTAAAAAGTAATTATTCAACCGAATTTAACATTTACAGATGAAATCCTTGACGCTTTAATCCTTCATGCTTTTCTAAAAATGCGCAGTTCTCAAATAAACGATATTTAGAAATTACAACATTTGAAGTTTTAATGTTTGAGAACATATTCGCTTCATTTGAAGCATACATCATAATTCTTTTAATATTTATCTTCAAGCATCAGGAAATAAACTATTAAAACAGTAATTACATTGTCGTTCTCAAATTGTACATAAGTATATGGTATGAATACATTAAATATTTTATATATGGTGGAGTGGAACAAATAATTTGCATAATGTATTGTCTCACTTCTCCTGACGATTCTTATCCTTCCTCCTAACAACGTCTAAAGTTTGATTAAAAATTATTTTTTGTCATTATGAAGACAAAACAAAAAGATTCCTTTCCTTAAAGTTTTCTTTCACTATTGAAAAACATTAATCATGCGTTTAATTTACAAAGTAAACTTTGTTGAACATGTTTAATAATGACTTATTCAGGAAAAATCATTTAAATCCATTGCTTTTTCTCATTCAGAACAAGATATTTATTCACGCCACTTATTATGCGTGGAAATCTTAAAATACACACACGCGCATATATATATATATATATATATAGACACAGAAGAATATACATACGAATAACAATATCTATGATTAAACAATACGTATTTGCGGTATCATTAAAATTTCCTGCGCATAAATTATGTTTTTAATTGAAATTTACGCATAAAAAGAGCACATATTGAAGTACTCCTGTATTTCTAACATCAAATAACTTAAATCACTATATAAACACTACACATGAAATAAAATCATAATTTTATGTGAACAGTTTTGTGTTCCCGATACCCCCCTTTATATAGCTTAAATGGGAATTAAATTTTTAATTACAAAAAAGTAAAAAATATATTTGATATAAATGAAACATATATCTGGATTGCTTAGGTAAAACATTATCTTCTTTAAAATACACGTCATGTAAAATAATGAAATACCCGTAAACATGCAATAAATTAATCACCCCGAGGATATACTGAACCTAGAAATATATTTATTATATATATATGTGTTTCTTTTCTCATTTAATGTATTTCTTACGAACGAGCTCTTATTCACACTTGTATATTAACAGTAATGTACATGTGACTACATATTTATCCATAAATCTAAGACTGTGTATTTAATTACTCCTTAAATAAATATATAATTTAATTCATAGGGATAACTGGAGTACACGTACAATAAATCCCAACAATTTATGTTTGTGTAATCCATTTAACTAAAATATCTTTTAACTAAAATATGTATCATTTTTCATACTTTTGTTAAATACATGTCATAAAAATTTTTATTTGCGAAATACATTAAACGGGTTTCTCTGGAAGTAAAATATGTGTAAGTTTTCATACTTTTTCAAAATTCATGACATCTTACACGGATAAAATCAGCCAGTCCTCGTAAATTGATAAATTATTGAAAATTATAAATATATTATGAAATATAGATGTCCTGTGTATACACTTCTGTCAATGTTACACTTCAAAAATGATAAGTGTGATATGTATATATATAAATCATTATCTAGTGATGCATTTGAATGTGTTACCTTATAACTTTCTTTATAACTATAAAATATAGTTTCCTATAACAGTACCATCAAACACAGTTATTCACCCCTCGAATGCATTTATGATTAATTTTCTCGTACAGTTAGTCTTACAACTAACTTTTTTTTTCAGTTTTAAGGAAAAATTCATTGGCGAGTAGTATCACAATCTGATAAATGTTTTCACCTAAACAATTTATATCATTGACACTAAAAAAGGGAAATCTTTAAAATTAGTCTTAAACGCCATCAAACATTTGTCACGTTTTAATGCAATGTTATTTGTTTGAAAGATATGAGAGAGAAGTTTTGGACTTACCGAAAGGTAAGCACGGTGAGGGGACGATACGATTTGTGACTTGTCGGTTCAGACATGGGTTTCCCCCAAAAGTCATTGAAGAACATCTCTGTCACAGTGTTCTTGCCTATAACATCAGGATTCGTGGTAATGGATACCATATCATCATGAACAAACTCTCCTTCTAGTGAATTCGCGTAGCACACTATACAAGCGGCTACGACTAAAGCATAAACACAAAAATCAACAATGATTGTCACAATGGGACTACAACGGACACTGGACGAGATATTTGACAACTGGGGCCATGCGGAGGAGAAGCACCAAGGTTTGGTACGACGACAATGTTTCGATTTGGAATGACCATTGACTGACCACCGCGTGGACTCTTGTATTTCCTTCTTTCTGTACCTCGGATGATTCGGTTGATGATAGAGGCAGGAAGTTGTAGTCTGATAAGAAGACGACATCCACAGATCACGGCCCATTTTATCTATCTTAGTTCTTCAAGTTTGTCAATATATGGCAATTGGTAAAACTCACTTTCCTTCAAATAGAACTTTGATGTCTTAAGAAATTAGTTATTGCGTCTTAGAGTACATGCTCGACATTGAATCACTTATATTAATGGTTTTAAGAAAGGAATCATTAGTTTCAGTTGTTACGAATCAAAACTATAATTTTATGAGAATTCACATAAAAATATCAGTGTGATACAAAAATAATTGCTTCAAAAGTTCAGTTGTATACAAAAATCAGCCTGAATATCTTTTTTTTCCCTCTTCAAAAGGGTAGTTTACGAAATTTATGTAATGAGCAATGGCAGCTTTTGAATATTATTTCACAAAAGTATCAAAAGGGAATAAACAACTACTCGTGTATTTTCAAGGTACATATCCGAAAAATCAGTTTCTGAGTTTTTATTTCTTAATAAATTAGCTTCTTATAACTTGTTTTGAAAAAAGATAACTGATCACAGAAAATGTCAGATAATGACATAATACCTTTAAATCCCTGTGAATTTGTGGTTATAATCTCTTACAAAAATCTCTTTTCCAGTCAATTATTTCTGATGCAGTTCTACAATCCACAGAAATGTTACTCTTTGTTTTATAGTTCCATGTTATATTTTTTTATACTTTTTGAAACGGAGTTTATATGTAATTAATTTTATAAAAATACATTAGTTTGTAACTTTCACTACTACAAACATCACATTAAACTATAGGCCAAATAAATCTACATCAATATTTAATACCTTTTGAAAATTCCATTGCCTACAATTAATGAAACCACAAACATTGTATCTGAACTTCAGTGAATGTCCCAATCAATTCAATGCACTTTCATCATTAAATTTTGAATAGGTGTCGTCTTCTTACCCATTCATAGGGAGAATATCACGATTAATTAAAATCCGTCTTTCGACGTCCCAGTAAAAGTACGAAAGAGGGGGAAAGTAAGTTGAACCTCGTGGATCCCAGAGAGCCAACAGCCCACAGAATCATCTCAGGAAAGGGAAGGAGCGTGTAAATACGCTGGAGCCATTCAGAACAACTGCGTTCCTATGAGACGGCTGAAGCCGCCACTGCGCCTTCCGATGCCGCGTGCTAGGATACTTACGCGGGTATCTCGCCAAATATTAGCAGGGAACGCGCCAATCGCGCCGATGGACAAAAAAAAAATGTACTGCGGGTACATTGCCAGTTAAATCGAGAGTGTGGCATGAAGATGTAATATCCAGAATATAGATGGTGAGCGTTTTCATGGAAGATACTTTCACTTTATTTTACATTATGGTCAACATTTTGATCAGGATTTATGCAGAAGATTTTTTTTTCCACATTAGAAAACCAAAACACTTTGCTCTGTTTATTTATATTTAATGTATATAAAATGAGACTGCTAAAAATTTTTTTTAGATAGTTGAAATGTAAAACAATTTTAAAAAGTGCTATGAACCGAATAAAACTGAAAAAAAAAAGATTAATTAAAAATCTGTTTTGACAAAATCGTACTCTAAGCATGTACGAATACATGTGAAAAGTGTGCCCATTTCTTTGCAGATACATTTATATAACAAAACTATAAAAAGCAGTTCTGTGAATTGCATTGATATTTATATAAGACAGAATGCTTTTTAATATTTTAATGCAATTTCGAAATATTTCTTCCTTTCTTTTTTTATTATCATTAAAGTTACGTATTGCAGAGATTAATAATTTTTGTCCTGAGAAGCATTCTTTTGAAACTTTATTGAGTAACGTAAAGACTCTCTCCTACATATAATTAAATAATAGACAATTTCATTATATGTTCTGACGTGGGATTTCGATGCAGGAGACTCACGCATGCACACTGCCACGAAATTGTATATATACAATGCACATTTCTCACATTCAGATAAGTGTAGAAATAGCATTTTTAGATTTTTTAAAAATTATATCGTTGATTTACTTCGTTACTAACAAACAATATTTCAATAACATGTATTTTCCTTAAAATAAAAAATAAACTTTTTCAGTTTACTAATTTCATGCAGAAATCGTATTGTATTTAATCATTTGGATGATATGGAATAGTTACTTCACAACTGGTTTACATATTATCAAATAACCAAATAAATAGTGCTGTGATATTTTCCTTTGGCAAGACTTTACTGCTTTTAACTGCAACATTTTGTTCTTCTGAATGTGTTTGTCTTACCATTCTTTTATTTAAGTGCGATATATAACAGAGTTAACCCTAACAGATATTTTTACTTCAGTCCGTTACTTTCCATATATCGCATTACGGTGTTACCTGTTTCAAACATAACATCATGATTCCCAAAATAAAGCGTCTTTGGTAAGTTCCTTAGATTTCAAATCTAGCGTATGAAGTAAAAATTCATATACTTAGTTTCATTAAATACTTTTTCTCAAAAGAAATTGCAGCCAAATGTAATAAAAGGACTTGGAGAAAAAAATTACAAATACATAACACATTATTGCTGAAGACTAATTTAAAAGAAGAAACTGAGAGTAACTATTCCACAAGTTGCGATGAGAGACTTTACAAATTACTAAAATGTTATAAAGAATTGCGAATTTGTCTAAAAGGGAAACAAACTACATCGTTTACTAAATGTCAGTTTAAAACATACCCAACAAATTTTGTCAGCTGTTCAATGATAGGAGAAAACCTGCCAAACGAGAATACCTGCCAAAAAAGCATGTTGTTTACCTAAATTTATACTCAGATTTAATGCTACATAATTTCAAACTTTGTTAACATATATTATTTTTTATCAGTTACCTATTCAGTAATTTAAAAGAACATTTATTTTTATTCACAAATTTAAGTCACATTTTGAAAACGGTATTTTTACACAATAAAGTCGTCATAATCGTAAATGCTCTTTTATTTTAACTTCATGAATTTAACTATTGACTCTAATACTATTCATCAGGATAACACATTTCGTGAGTAAAATTTTCAATGTATTTCGGAATATAATGGGTTATGAGTTTATAATGAGGGAGTTCAGAAATCTTATTTATAATAACTATAAGTCTTTTTTACAATAGTTGTAACTCTAATTAGGAATTTGCAATGTGAACCCTTACTTTCAAAACATCTTACATTTTAAACTATTTCCTCTATTTTTAAAAATTAGAAATATTATGTTACTTTAGTGTTGTATAATATGCTTTAATCTACATATATAAAACAGTTCCGTAACTCACATGCAACGCTCTGACATACAACGCACAGACTCACTGACATACAACGCACAGACCAAACCGCTGGACCTAAAGAGTTGAAATTTTGCATGGCGATTATTCTTAGAGTATAGGGGTACACTAAGAAAGTTTTTTGAAAAATTCTTCTTGTATTTTTTAAAATTAAATTTTTAAGCTGTTTTAGTAACTTATTTTAAATTTGCATTTAAAATAATAATTTGAGGGTTATAAAATTTATATCACGAGAAAGATCATAAACATTCCTTTAAAATGAAATCTCTTTCGAATCTTTGCCTTCATTTTCTGATTTTTGGGGAATTTTTAAAGATTAATTTTTAGAATTTAATTTATTAAATGCTGATCACGTAATTTCTTTTTCTGGTACTTTAAATAAATTTATCGTCACGCCCATAACAATGAAATAGACAAAAAAATATTTTTTCCCTTGCTAATGCGGCAGACGATTGGGCATTATCCAGAAAAATATTAAAATACAGTAAAAGGTATGTTCCTCAAACTGTACTATATTAACTGCACTATATTCTTTAGTATGTCCTATTAGATTTAATTTGAGTATTTTCTTCTACATTATTTTGTCTATAAAAATAACTCTTACGCATCTTTTATATTTTTTTACATCAACTGTATACATTGGTCGCCGTATTTATTATACACACACACACACACACACACACACACATATATATATATATATATATATATATATATATATATATATATATATATATATATATATATATATATTTGGCATTAATTGCATACATTGACCGTTGTATTTAATTTGAATGTATTCCGTAGCGAAGTGCGGGTTTTCAACTAGTATTTCATAAAATTCAGCAGATATTTTATAATTGGTAAATCTTATTTCGTATTTCATTTTCGATTTCTATTCTAGTAGATCCGCGGATTCAGTTTGGAATATGGACGGGGTGGTATGATTGTATAAATTAAAAATATTTTTATTTGAAATGATCATTGAAGATTTATCACCAGGGAATAACTGAAAGTCTCTAGAAAAATTTCAGTGCTATTCTATGCAGTTTTCAGGAATTGATCTTTGTGTTTAAAAATTATAACCATTTCTTATAAATAGTGCTACAACAATTGTTATCCTAATTTTTTTGTCAAAACGAGCTGATCTTTGTATTTACACTTTTTTCTGTCTTTTCTTTTCGAAAACAAAACGAACACTAGTTATTTTCTGACGTAAGACCCTCTCCTAAGGTAACATTTCACTACGCTACTTTGTTATGATGTTGAAATATGTCTCCTCAACCTTAATGAAAGCCATTAGCTTCTAGTTATTGATTACCGAACGCCTTTAATCATGATTTAAGAAATGAATATTTAGGATGATCTGTATGATTAAAAATTTGAGTGCTCGAGTAACGAGAGAGTAATAAAAGGATGTATGAATTATTTATCTTGCATCAAAGTTGCACTATGTTACCAACAACTCCACGTTAAGGAAATTGTCTAACGTATGTCTACAATGTAGCTAGATGTTTGGTGGAAATTAGTTAAATCTGAACTGATCTTCTGATAATATATACCATTATTCCCTACACGTATATTATGTGTTAGGTCCCATTTGTATAAGACGTGCGTTTATTACATTTAGTATGTATCTCTCTCTGAGCTAAACATTATAAGTAATCTGTTTTCTATCCTATTGGCATGACAGAAGATAAATTTTACCGTACATAAAAAATGCAATGCAAAGATATTTAATTAATCGATTGTATAAAATTCACTTACGAGACAGATAAACTATTTTTTTACTATTCAGTTTTCTAAACAGAACAGAACTATTGAATTTAATTTTAATATTTTTCCCCTTTGATGCTTTTGTTTAATATGTTTAGATAACTGTTTTTAAGAATTTACATTTTTTGAACAGGATATAATTATATAAATTAGGAATAAATACGAACATGTTAATCTAAATATTTTTTCAAAAGTGTAACTTTAAGAAATTTTCTAAAATTAAACATTTTCCAAATTTTTTTAATAACTTTTTTACTATTGTATTTAACATCTCTATTTAAAATTAATTTTTAAATATATCGTTGTAAAACCAGAAAAAAGTTTAATTCAAATTATTTGTCACGCATATTAAATTGGTGACTTCGGACAGTGAAGCAATTTGTGCTAAATAAGAAAAAAACGACATTTTTCCATTTGTTAAGCTTTTGTATCCTACTCTTTTACGGAAAGTATTTTGAGACTGCTTTATTTCTTGAACGGTTCAAATTAACTCCTGATTGTGTTTTTATATCAAACATTCACATATGCCGAATTAAATGTGTTGCAATCACGAAAATTGAGAAAGCAAATTCGTTACTTTGTTTGGCATGGACTGTGCGCAGGATATACTCCAATACAAGTATAACAGTTAAATGATGCATTATTTATTTAAAGTGTTATGGCTTGAACAAATTATATCACTGTTTGAGAGTTTATAAGAGAACAATACTCATTGCCCTCGTAAGTTTGGTTTAAGGAGAAAAGAACGGGACGTCAAATATATCTTTTCAGACTCATCCCATCAGTGATCACCTTCTCAATAAAGAAGGAAGAAGCGCTGTAAAATCATTGAGAGCGGCCAGATTTCAAAGGACTAGGCCACACGGGGGAACAAAACGAAATCTAGGAAATTTGATCAACCGGATCGGGTCTCCCTTTGATGCCCACGGCCGATCAATTCCGACTTTAACAAACGATCCTCTGAACAAAAATAGCGGACGAACGCCTCCTGGCGGAAAACATAGTAATTGACCAAGATGCCTCCTGCCCCATGAGTTACTTGTTCCTCTACCGATCATTGATTAGAATTTCTTTCTCTGCTCTAAAAACCAAGACTTTCCTCCGATTTTTGTTGTTTTCTGTTCTTTTGAAGTGGACCAGCATCGATTTGCCTCGGGCACGAAAGGCCATGCATTCTGATCGAAAAATTGTCTTTTCAGCATTACCTACACATTCATATAACACTTTGAAACTTTCCCTAGTCAAACACAAATTGAACAAAAAGAGTGGTTTTTGAACCCAACACTCACGTATTTCATAACTCTCCTAAATTCACACACACACACAGACACATGTCTATTAATATCTAATTGTAATTTCCCCGATTTTTCTTCTTTAAAAATAAGGTAACTAAAATTCCTTGCAAGGTATATCTTTCCAATTTCACAGCGTTTTTTTTTTCTTTGTATGTTCAATTTTCATTAAACTGTTTTCAGCATTTTTGATTGAAAATGGAACATTTGAACTTATTTTTTCCAATGTAAATATGTCTCTATAATTTTTTTTCTATCCGCTAAATTACTAATTAAAAGTTTTTTAAATAAAACTTTCATAAATCTTAATGACAAAATAGAAACCTTTCCTGAGTATAAAAGTGGAAAAAATGTGCGAATAGACCTATTGGTTCAGGAAATATGTAACAACCAAACACTCTTTACTTTCAAAGTTCTATCGTTAAAATAATTTTAACTATATATATATATATATATATATATATATATATATATATGACTTTTATACAAATTTGAAAAATCATTATGAAATGCGAGTAAATAAAAAAACAGACATCTTTAATTTTTATTTCAGGGTATCTGTAGAGCGTCTACAATGCTTTTACTTCCAAATTTTAAATGTCTTTTAGCATCGCTCTATAAAATGAATTTGAGTCAAATATTTTTTTGTACAGTACTCGTTAATAAACCAAATTTCAATTTTCCCAGCATTTAACAGTCTCCGTTATACTATAAACAAAATAAAAGCACGGATTATTAAATATTGAATATACTGAGTATATATATATATTTTTCTCTATACTCTCATTTGATTCGCTGTGGATGCATAGAATTTATAATGAAGCGAGATAAATTCCCATGCGGGTAAGTAATTTTATATGCCACTCAAAAAAGAAACTAATGAATAATATTTTGCGAAAATTCGCATAATTATAAGTAACAGAAGAATTTCTCTAGTGAATTAACTTTTTCTTGTTAGAAATGTCTATAAAATTTCAGGTTTCTATTCATTATCGTAAATATACTATGCCAAATTTAAATTTATATAACTAAATACATACAACTTTCCTCAAAACATGATATATTAACGTGTTTAATGGCATACCTAAGCAGTTTGATATAAATTTTCTTCCTTCGAAGAGGAATAAATTTGTATTTGTGCATTATAATATAATACCGAAATATTTGCATGATCATGATTGATAAACTAGTTTACTAGCGAGGATGATACGATGAGTATAACCTTGTAATTAATCATAGTTAATCTATACTTATGAGCCACATTATCATGCTTTCAACGCCATGCATTAATTTGAAATTTTATATGTTCCAAAAGTGCATGATATATTAAAATTCCCATGTATAATATGAGAATGACAAATGAAAAATGAAGTAAAATTGTTGAAGGATACATTAAATTTGTCTTAAAGTAAAAGCAGATATTTTACAGCTGTGTATTCAGTAATTAAATGTTTCAAAAATATCTACGTAATTATTCAGTCATGTTATAAAAAAAAAAGAAAAATCGGTCGAAATGAAAACGTCACAGGTTGATCAAGCTTATAATTCTGCTGTATAAGGAATATTTTAAATATATACATTTTCTACATTTTTGACGTATATCATAGTTCAGGGTTACACAATAAGTCTGAAGTTCAAGCAAAACAAGACCTAAAAGAAAGCAGAATAAGGAAATAAACCAACACGTGATTTGTTAATTACAATATAAATTATATTTTGCTTTACAACGTCCCCTTATCATTATGATGCGAAATATAAATGTATGAAAATAAGCATTTGTTCATTAATCTCCAGGAGGGGAAGTTATTAGTTATTAAATAAGACTAAAAATAGGAAAGTCAGTGACTGAAATTTTTAATACAGTATACTAGAATATGATTAATTCACGACACATTTGTACTACGCATGGTTAAAAAATATATTTCCTAATTCTCTTTTTTTGTTGCTAAAAATGTTTGATTACTGCTTATAAATAATAAACTGGAATAATGGTTGTTACCTGGCTGGAAAAAAATATTCACCTGTTTTTAAATCAACTGAAAATATGTTTAATGAATTTCACTTATTATAAGAAACCTATTTTACAACATCTAACGTGGATCTAAGTATGTATTTTATATCATTCTAGAAATGCGACTGTAATTTTGTTAGTAGTATAAAAGTAGTTAACAATTTGTAAATATAACCTTCATTACTCTCATACGTAGACTATTGTCTGCGTATGAGAGGAATGAACTACGGGAATGAACAACGATGCAGTCGTAAAACACCTGCTGATGTGAAAGTGTCCATCCCCGAGTGATGAACACAAATTTTTGAAAACCAATGTTACCGCTAAACTTTCATCACAATTTTGTCGGCCAATCATCGCTTTGGTAAAATGCTGAATAATTCTTTGTAGATGTAGGCCATAACTATCACACTTCTGCGAATGTTCAGAGAAAAATGGAGTTATCACCTAAAGAAATGCACTGATTTTGGAGTAGATTTTATTAAACAGTGTAAAATAACTAAACTTTAGACGCCAGGTATTTAAAAAAATTATTTCTGCGATATTGAACCATTTTTTTTCTGCAAGCCTTTTTTCCTTTTCGAGTTGCGTCATCAGGGGTACAGTTACAGATCTGAGTACAAGGATTTTGGAATACTTTAATTCAGTGGCTCGTGCGCATTACTCTAATGAATAATAATACACGCTAATAATTTCTGATTATCTCATGATAAAACGAACTCTCTACATATTGATTCATTGAAGATTCACATTATTATTACATTAACAATGGGAAATGTTTAAAAAACAACTTAATGTATGTGTAGCGCTAACATGTACCACGTCCTTGTAACACATAGTAAAATGCAAACGTGAAATTACTGTCTTCGTTTATTTAATCTTTGAATACATTTTGTCATTGTTATTTCATTTCTTTATTGAGGAAAAAGCAAAAATCTCTTCATGAACCTAATGGAAGGAATTCTTGAATATATGTTATCTAAAATGTATGACGTTCAAATTAATTCAACTTTAAAAAAATTAAATTTTGGTCCATATTTTATAAAAAAACCGTTTACCGGCTAAGGCAAGGATGATTTTTATGTTACTTCTTCATGAGAGGACGGGGGGTATTCACATATTGAATGCTCCCATACTAAAGTAGGTAACGGAAATTCTGATGTGTATTAGTTAACGACTTCACTATAAGGGCCTATCGCACCGGAAATAAAAGCATGTTCAATGAGGAAAGTTTCTTATATTGAATCATCCGATAATTAATGCGGTTTGATGGATGTGGCTAAAATGAATGACGCAATATTATGTCATCTTGGTAGATAAGTGGGAGGCGTGTTTAGTGTTGTACTCTGCAGACGTGAGTTTGGCAAAATTACGAACATGAAAGAGTTGGGATCATGCAAGAGTCGGAACTTCATATTAGACGCCTTTTATTTTGGGAGTTTCGTCAAGGCCGCACTAAACATCAGCAGTAAACAAACTGCGTAAGAATTATGGTTTAGACACTGTAACAGCGAGAAATGTTCCAAAAATTGAGACTGTTTGAATGGGAAGTTATGACATCATATACAGTGGAATCTCGATCTATCGTTTTTCAAGGGACCGACTGAAATGAACGATAAATGCGGGAAAGCGATAGATGCGGAAACATAACAAAGCAATATGATCGTTGGGACTGGATAAAATGAACGACACATACGGAAAAACGATGGATCCGAAAACGATCGATCGAGATTCCACTGTATATTCTCCCGATCTGACACCTTCAGACTACCATCTTTTGGGGGTGTCTCCTAAACCATATTAACAGAAAACGGTTTTTTACTGAAAATGATGTCCGAAGAGAATTAGGGCCTGTTCACATAGGAGTCCGTTGCGTTGCTATGCGTTAAGGAAAAGATGACGTTGAGACGAAAATAAACCAATCATGCCTCCAAACGATTAGCAATGAACTTTTTAACCTATGATTGGTTTATTTTCGTCTCAACGTCATCTTTTCCTTAACGCAACGCACCGGACTCCTATGTGAACAGGCCCTTAGATTCATTGTTCAGCTTTAAACCTAAAGATTTTTAACGCCAGTTAATCCAAAATTTAAAATTAAGATGGGAATAAGTAGTAAATAATGGGATGAAGATATTTCAGATTAAATTAAACGTCATTATTTTTTGTTTCATTTTAAAAATACCTCTAAAATACCGCATTATTAATGGGATGACCCAATATTTTGGGTGATTAAATGTTGAATTTTAATAAGAGTAGAAACTGATTTTCTCTCATCACTGCATTAGATAAAGGTGAATTCGTCTTTCTCTATAGTGTCAGTTGGGTGCCAATCAACACCTCTAGTTATACAATTGAAAAAGTCAAAATAGAAAATAAAGTGCTTCATCAGTTTAACATCGCCAGTTTGTTGGAAAAGTATTTACCTGATTTTTAAAGATTTTCATACAAAAATCGTTCATCGTGTCTGCCATTGCTTAAACTGAGAATGAGACCATTTTAGCTGACGTTCCTTGAGCTGTTTGTATGGTTTGTTTCTCAGCTCCCAAGGAATAAAATGGAATTGACTCGACAAATTCGCAAACAGTGACTTTTAGTTCAAATTTGTAACGTACCTTTTTGAATTTTTCCTTGCTGTTACGTGAAGAATTTTTTTAAACAGTATTATTTATAATTATGAACGTCACATTAAAAATATATTTATTCCCTCTTTAAAGGCATATTGATAAAATTAATCATCTTTCAAATTTTTGCAACTATTTAGGGTACAAAAGTAATAATCTCTGAACTGTTCCTCATAATTAGTGTAGTTTCATAGTTTTAGTATTCTATGCCGAAAATTATGAAAATAATAAATCTAAAAAAGCTCAGTAATAATTAAAGAAATAATTATTTGTAACTCGTGAGGAGTATGAATATTTAAGTTTCCAAGCAAGTATAAATATTGTATATTATACATTTATGTAATGACTGTAGTGGTAAAATTTATTCCCAAAATAAGTATTATTGAAATAGGAAACTTAAATGCAGAAAATTTTATTAAACTCTCATCATCGAAGATACTTTTTTTGTGATATGTGAATCTGAAACTGCGACAAACAAATCTCTAGGTTTTAATATTTTACTAACCAGTATTTTTCTGCGTGTTTCAGTTGCACTTTTTAGAATTATCTAATAAACATTTCTTTCTAAATTTTAATATGAAGCTTTTAAATATTTCATAACTAAGAAGTTTCAATATGCTCCAATTTGAAACTTATGATATTACTTTAGAATATTTTTCTTGCAAGTGTTTGAAGATTGTTTATGAATCGGTTAAAATGGAATTAAATTATGTAGATTTTTCACAGAAGTATTGATAAATTAAATTCCTTTCGAATTTTCCTTTATATTTTATTCACTCTGGTTTTCGATTTGCATATAAATTATTCAAATTATTCCGCATTCGGAATTTTTTTTTATAGTTTTTACTAGAATAAAACATTTGTTTTATTTCAAAACTAAATTTTAGGGTACCCATTCGAAAGACTATTAGACTGATTTCTGTAAAATCTTCGTTGTTTTTAATGTCCCCTCGCTGGAATTTATTTCAGACCAGATCCATATAGGCTAGTGGGTTGAGGGGTGCCACTCCGGATTTTTTTTTTAAATAATGGCACCACAAGGGTCGTAGTCCGACTTTTTTCTGGTGCCACCTCAATTTTGACTGAGTTCCCCCAGGGGTGGCATCTGAGGGGGATCAGTACCCTCTCTGACCTCATAGAGGGACTTTCTAGACTACGGATTTAACATGCCCATATGTATCCTAGATACGGAGGTATTTAATAGCTCTTGTAGGGATTCGATCCGCGCACTCTCAGCACCGAAATTCCCCCCTCAGCGCCACTAGGCCGGTTTGAGCAATGTAAAATCATATTCTTAACATCACGGTGGTTCTATTTATGCACATCTAAAAAGCAATGCTACGATATAATAAGTTTTAAAAATTGGAGATTGTGAAAGCTGTTTTCCATTGTAATTTTAAAGGTAGGGTATAAAAGACATAAGAAAGACTTAGAAAATCAGAGAGAGATATATAGGAGCATCGGTAGTGCCAACGATGGTAATAATATTAAGTCGTTAAATGTTTAGTGTATTTAGAAAGCTTTTAAAACCTCGTATCACTTCTAAGAAGGTACAATTCCCAGCACATATCAACAGTAATTATTTAATGCATTCCAAATCAAATAATAAATATTATTGAAAATCTTAAAATGAATATAATATCTTTTAACACGAGTATTATACAGAGGCTGTTCACACATTTTTTAGACGATGTATATTGTATTCACAAAACTAAATTACATAAAATTCTTGTGTTTTAAATGTTCTATTTGACATCCCTCATTCTGATCTATCTTTCGACACCGCAATTTCCAGGATAATAATGCCTTTTGAAGTGTCAGAAGAGGTATTCTATCCCATTCCTCCTGAACAGCTTTCCAGAGTCCTGTAAGGGTTTTGGGACGACGTTTGGATAATGCAGATTTTAAAAGTCCGAAAGCACAAAAATCCATAGGTGATACATCGGGAGATTTAGTAGGGATATCAGTGAAGGGTATGGCCTTGATACCAGTTTTTTGTTCCATTTCTTTTAGGAAATTTACAGTGGATTTTGATGTGTGGCTGCTAGCTTTGTCGTGATGGAGTCTCACAGATTGATGGCACTGTGGGTAAAGCGATGGTATTTCATTCAGAAAAATTGGCGATAAAATATGTTCCTGATAGTATTTGGAGTTAATCTTGACATTTTTTCCCACTCTTTATTTTTAACTTGCCATTATAAGAAAAACCAGCAACAATCATGAATCCCATAGAAAAACTTTCTTTCGATTCTTTGAATCATGTACTTAAAATTTTTTTCTCCCCTTTTATGATAATAAATGGCTCTTTTTTTGTTGCAATCATTTAAATACACCCATGATTCATCTATTGTGACAATTGTTTTCCATTTTTCTTTGGATAAGTGCTTCTCATATAGAATTCTGCAGCGTGTCCTGCGTTCAGCGATATGATTTGGAAGAAGACGATGCACATTGCGTTTTTTCGCTTTCTTAAGATTTAAATCAACGTTTATCATTTTGTTTACAGTGGACACCGAGCATTTTAATGATTTTGCAACTGTCCTTTGAATAGGGGGATTTTCTTTTATCATTAAACAACGTACCTTTGCAATAGTCGAAGATGTCCGTTTTTTCCTTGGATACTCGTTAGGAATTTTTGTCCCACTTGAGGCTCCAATTTGACATTTTTTTTTCCATTCTTGTTGACGATATTACCTATCGACGCTTTAGATATCACAAAACCATGACTCTCACATCGTTTTGGGGTAACGAAGTATGCATATTTCTCTTCGGAAAGAGCATAAATGTAGCCTTCGAACCACTGCTTTGTTAAAAATGCCATTTTGAACCAAAACAAAACTTTCAAGCCACAGACGATAATTTTGACTTTCAAAAATATAGTACAATTGCAATTATTTCTTTTGCAGCAAACGATTTTTTATTACCGCTTACCAAAATCGTCTAAAAAATGTGCGAACAGCCTCTGTATAGTATACTATAGAATATACTATATTATATAGTATACTATATAATATACTATAATATACTATATTATATAGTATACTTTGTATTAATGAGAAAAACGCACCATTCTTCTAATTTATTTGACCATGTCACTTTTTTGGTTGTTGAAAATCTAAGTTTTTTCTTCAAATCTTGAATTATATATGTATAACTTTTTAAGTATACTTTAAATTCTCTTTCATTTTCTGAAGTCAGAAAATAAACAACCTCAGAAAGAAAAAAACACAAAGTTATAAATTTTAAAAGGATAAATAAAATGAAATATATTCAATATTTAAACAAAAGTTATGAAGAAAGTTGGTTATATATTTTACAATTTGAAGTATTTTATACGGTTATAGAAACAGTCCTTTAAATATGCTCTTTCATTCTCCTATTTGCTATTATTTCTATCTGTTTGTGTGTGCATATATATGTAAAATAATAATGATATAATATAATATACAGTGTCCGTATTTGTGAGTGAGAGAGAAGATATATATATATATATATATATATATATATATATATATATATATATATATATATATATATATATATATATATTACTTTTTTTCCCGGCAACAATTCTAAATATTTGAATGTTTTACTAAGTCATATTTAGCGGAAGGAATCGGAATTGGGTAAGAGATTTTAAGGCACACATTAATTATTAACCATGACAGAGACAAAATTTTAATTCATTTTGACAGCTTATATTTAACGAAGGCTAGTTTTGACAATGTATTAATCAAAATTTCAAACAGTACACAATAAGTAGGATAACACACAGGTTAAGGCTAAGATTCTGAAACTTTTTGACATTTGAGTTTGATAGTGTCTTCAAATTTATGACTTATTCTGATTTTGATGTTCATGAACTGTGTATATATGTTACATGAATTTTTTCTTAATTATATTCATTTTTTGCATAAATTTTATTTACAAAATCTCTAAAATTCATTTAAAACATTCAGAACCGCAGTCTTTATGAGTGAATATTGCATTTTAAAAAGTTCAAAGCGACCCTTCTAAAAATATGCATCACGTGCATCACATCTGCCAAGTCCAAAGTGTTTCGTTCATCTGTGCAACAAACTCACTTTTAAAAAACTTGAGTGACGAAAAAAAATCTATTTTTACATGCTGTATGTAGTAAATATGACAGAAATATTTCATTCAGCTGCACAGATTTTACCTCTAAAATTAGGAGAGTAAACACTTTCATACGTGGTTATCATTTTTGGGTCTGTTTTCACAGATTTTTAATTTTCAAAGTGTTTCCGGTAATTTGATTTCAAGACTTACAGTTTTATGCTCTTTTATATGAGTAAGGTGTAAATAAACGCTTTAAAATTCCTCCTCTATTCTGTAAGAAATGTCTATGTGAATGCGAAGTCAAATCAATGTATTTAAACACAACATTTTACTGCCGTTCCTCACCATAGTGTTAGTGGCTACTCTTATAGAAACCTTCCTAAACTCATACTACAGATCATTCAGCAAGGTTCACTTACAAGTTGCAGTTACACAGCTGTAGTTTGATTAACAGTTGCAGTCGTTGTAGCAGCCTTAACTCCTGTATACTGTTCTTGTGGACAGATTTTAAGATAGCTGTTAATGCAGATTTCCTAAAGTTTCGTTCTATCTCGATAAAACATCTCTTCTCAACAAGTTTTGTTAATCACAGTTCCTAACTGTTGCACCCTTAATTCTCTAACGGAAGGGATCAATATGAAGGATAGATAGTAAATCGGAAGATAAATATCGGAAATAAAAAATTATCTTTAGGAGGAAATAGACGTGTTCCTAGAGAATAATAAATTCATTTTACTTGAAATCGAGCTACGTATAACTGCTGTGATAACCTTTCCATAACTGAAGATGTTACTTATATCAAAAACCTCTAGTAACCCGTTACCCAAAAATGTGAGAGAAATATCTATTTTACTTTATGAACTACTTTTTTATGGCATTAAAGCGAAACACATTTTGTTTAACCAATGAAAATTTGTTTACCCGTGATAAAATGTTGCGTTTGAAAGTGTGTCAAAAGCATATCACCAAAACCAAGTCCAAATAACTTACCTTAGAGCACCAAGCTGTAAGGTTTTTCAATGTTTGCGTAAGAAAATTTTCTCAGTTTCGGCTCCCGTCCTCCTGCCGCCAGAACTGGATATTGGCACGCGTATTCAATGAATAAAAGAAAGATGGTGTTAGATATTCGTTGATTGATATTCGTTGATAGAGCAGTTTTGTTTATTTTTTCATATTATCAGATGTCATTTCATTATTCGCCCAAAGCAGAGTAGTCCTTATTTGATTTATTAATAATGCGCATTGTTGCACACTTCGAAAAAAGTAATGTTTATTCTTTGTGTGTAAAAATTATGTGTTTAAATATTTATAAGCGGTAGAAATATGCATCGCCAAAGACACCCTAGTTCCTACAAAATAAGAGAAACAAGCAAAAAAAGTGTCAAATTTAAGAGTTTTGTTAGAGTTTGCTTATTACAAAACTTATATGTATAGCCAAACGTGTCTGGAATGAAACACACCATCGTATAATTTGTGTATTTTAACACTTTTAAAATTAATTTGGTGAGAAAATATTTCTTCGTAAATAAAAAAGATCTCAATAATGAAATTTATTCGATATGACTAGTATTGTGTCGTTTTAAATAAGTTAAAAATGCTATTGTAATAATTAGAAGAAATTTGAAGAATGATTCATGCAATCATAATGCATCGTGCTGTGTCAGTCGCATTAAAATCTTCAATATCAGAGTACCCTGGATGCATTCATATATACACAAGTCTTAAGAACTAGACTTTTTGCAATGGATGATTTGGGGACAGTTTTCCTTAATTTTGCTGATGAATGACAGCTTTGTAAATCATTTATTATTTAAGTAAATCGATTGTAAGGTAACAGGCAATTTCTATTATTGAAAATCTTTTAAACCAAATTTATCAATATTTTTTTAAATCTATAAATTTTGGTATTCCTTACATGAAGTACAAACACCTTTTACAAAGACATATAAATATAAAATCCTCGCACAATAAACTTATCCTTGCAGTATTTCCTATTTTAAGAACTGATCTAATTTCTCCACTTTGTTGTTGATTTTACGTAAAGTTTATCAATTTGTGCTAACAAGTCTGACTTTTGCAAATGCATATTTCTCCTATAAACAACTTTTAAATACGTGGTTAAAAAGATACGAGAATTTCTATTCATAAGGTTTATTTTCACTGCGTATGGCAGAACGTAAAAACATCCCCAGTAATCGAGTAAATGGTATTCTCTGCATTTTGGAACCCTTCTCATATAGCACGCGTTCAGCTGAAATATTCCGGATACTGATCATCCAGACTTTAAGGTGAAACTTTATTCTCTGCAATTTTCTCCTCTCCTACGGGATTTAGTAGACTTAATTCCTTCCGCACAGTCGAACTTTGATAAAAGGTAGGTCCTCTGAATGACGTAACTTTGAGGGTGGACTCCCTGCAGAACTGCTGTTCCGCTCTGGTCCCCAATCACAATGAGTAGGGGGTAGGTTCCAGAGAGTTTGTGGGGGAACCCCGGATCCCGTGGATCTTGTCCGCTCTTTGAATTAGATCATGAACGCCATTTATTCTTTTTCTACACACCATTTCACATGAATTCAACCCTTCTAAAAGATCGTTTCGATTGGGATTAGGTGGACACCAGGCGCCTTTCAGAGACTGGGTACTAACCACATAACGGGATTCTAAAGATACAAAAAAAGTTTGAATTTTGGCGCAGAAGGAATGAAACAGTTTTCCGCGCATTTCACTAAATCTCCTTTCTACTTCTACATAGCATGTACATTCTAAATAATTTTGCAGCGCAGATTATGTATCTCTATTATTATATAATAATTGAATCGGCAGTTTGAAGAAGGGAACGAAGCCAAAAACTGTTTTTGTGGGGAAATTTAAAAAAAAAAAAACTTTAAAAAAACTTTATTTACTATTTTTTCTTCACTAAACTTTTATATAAAATTATTTACATTCACCCGCTGCCTTTTACGGCTTACAAGGAGCGTCTACATGCAAATAACAGTATGGCGCAAAAAAGAAAAGGAATTTCAATTTTTTGGCACTTGCTCCCTTCTTCAAACTGCAGGTTCAATTATACCTTGCTAAAATTATGATAATCTCATTTATTTATTCTCCATTAAAATACTAGCCTGTGATTTATCAGAACAAATATGTAGTAAATATGTAATTATTTTTGAACTAAAATTGCTTGGTTCATTGATTACAATGCAAAACTTAAGCGTTAATGTGCATAGACAAGAGTCTAAACGTTATGATGACATGGTTTAAACACTGACCAACAAATAAAGCAAAATTAAATTAAAACTTTATCTTTAAATATCATTGTCTCTTTATTAAATATTCACAATGTCTGCATTATAATAATAATACTGAAACCTAATAAGTCTCTTAAGTAGTTTATTGAATGTAAATTTCATTTATTTTAAACTCAAATTCATCCATTGCTTTAAGTTAACAGGGATTGAATGTAATGAAAAGAGAAACATACATAAAACAAATTTGACTGTTTTGATAGTTTACTTAAAAACCGTTCCCTTTTTTCTAAATATTGCACTGAATACAAAAGAGTTTCTTCAAATTTATTGTAATTTATTTCACATATGCAGAGTGAGTGAAGAGGAAAAGCAGAAAAATTAAAATTGGGTGTTACCTGACAAACCTTTCTTAAGACTCTAAAATTTGCGGTCTTAAAGTATTTTTAAACCAAGCAAAATAACATGAAGTATACAAATAACTTAGTCTTTATTTTAATTTTATAAGACCTTTTATATTCTGTAACCACCACTTGAAAAACGCAGATGGCATAAAATAGTCAATACAACTTAAATCATTTCTCTAAACTATAATTCGCTTATAATTCAACGGTTAATATTAAGAGTGAATTTTATCCTGAATAAACAAATTGTCTTTTTTCTGTAAAGTTTTGAAAACTATTCATCACATATTATTGTTTACATACAATTGCTGAAATCCCTTTGGTTACTGAAATTATTCACGCAGACGGAAAAAGGGTCAAACATCTGTGATGTTTTCACCACCCTGACGCCATTCTTCCCTCCTCGTTTATGAAGTCGGATAATAAAGCTGATAGGTACTATTTCTGATTGCTTCTGTTCTTATCCGGAGTATCTCATTGCATTTGTTGTTATTGCATTGTTGTCCTGATGAACAGAGATTTCTTCAGTCCCTTGAGTACTCTTAAGTTCGATAACATTTGTTATTCAACGCAGATCTGAATAGCAGCACGAGTTCGTTCATTCAAATACTTATTTAAATTCCACATTTTTTATTTCTTTCCTCTGTGGGTGATAACGTTACATCTAAAAATGTCATTCAATTTTAATACTTTATGAATAGCAAATTGCTTAATAAGTTATTTAAAACTTTTAACAATCTGTTGTTTTAAGCTTAAATTTTCTACTTTTTTTACTATATCCAATGCAGTCTATGTAATTATCAAAAGTTTATATCCTTAGAAAAAATTAAAATTAGTGCTATTAAAAAGTTATTCATAGTTTATTCTAAATTGTGCATATTATTTGTACAAACAATTTATATATACTAATTAGAATTAATGTTAAACAATATTAATTTCCGCTGTTTTTCGATAGTTTATAACCTACCATGCTGAAAAGAGGCGTTTATAAAGATAAATCGCAGAATAGGAAATGAAACTTTTCCTTAAATAATGCTGCTGAGAAAAATTTGATTTTTGTAGGGACAATATTTGAACATTACAGATCTTTCCACAAAAAGTAGTTTTCTGAATAGGGTATTTTTAAGCAGATGTATTTGTTATGCTCTTGAAAAACTAGGAAAAATGTATCCAGTTACTTGTATGACTCCAAATATTGAGGTTTGAACATATTTTCTGAGTAGTTAAAACTTCTTGTTAAATTTGATTGAAGACTGAATGAAAGCTGAATGCAGTATATATTATGCTAGTTTGAGGTGGTAGAAAATAAATATTTATCAATTTTATTTTTTACCCACATAAATTCAAAGTGCGTGTGAATATATATATATATATATATATATATATATATATATATATATATATATATATATATATATATATATATATATATATATATATATATATATATATATATATATATGCCGTTTTATGATTTTTGGCACAATCATCCAAAACAAATTTATTCTAGCGTTAATAGGTAAAAAAAAATATTTTTATCTATCTATACATGGTAAAATGATTTTTTGTCCTAAAAAATTGTGTTCAATAACTTCTGAAACGGTATTAAAAACCAGTATGTTTAAACACTCTGCCTCTAATTAAATTATAAATTACAGTCACAAATTACGTATGTTACTTAGAAGAGAGGTAAAATAATTGTTTCTAAACGTTATCTTTTAAACTAAAACTCATCCTTCAGATATTGAATTTGTAATAAAATCTGTGAACACAGAATATTCTACAATAAAACATAATGCATGAAATGAATTCAAAGTTTACAGACACAGGTTTTACTAAAGTTTCTAAAGGGAATATAATGTGACCTGAATTGCATATTTATTAGTTTCTTAATTTGAGAGTCTATACGATTAAAAACACAAAAAATTTTAATTTCGTATATTCACTTTAGCTTATAAATTAGCTGACCCGAGGAAATTTTGAACCATTCTTGTCTTATAACAATTATTACTTTATTTAATATATATATATATATATATATATATATATATATATATATATATATATATATATAATTTTTAAAAAATTCAGTTTTGTATCTTGCCTCAAATGTGCATTTCGCACTGATTTTTTTCTGTTGTACTATTAGCAATAGTGATTTTTGTAGCATAATTTCCCTCATGCTGTTAACTTTCTTTAGTATTTGTTTTTTAACAGGCTTCTTTGCGTTTTTTAAAAGCTTTTATTCTTATGTTGTCATAAAAATTTGAAGTAAAAACAAATTTAATTATTACAAAAAAAACCTCCAAAGCTGAGCATATGCTTCCGAAGTTATTACTTTAAGTTGAATACACTTGTTTCGAACACTACAGGATTATGATGCATAAAAATTAACACTATTCTAGTTAAACTAAAAAAAATCCTTTAGACAGACAAAAACTTCACTAGGATATAGAAAATAAATAGATAAATTATATTTGACATGGATTGAATGTAGTTTAGATGCTAGCTATAGAAGTAAGTTTATCAATCTAATGTAAAAATAATGGATTTATACCTTTTACGTCAAAAGGAATGAATTTGCCGCATGACATCATTTATATGCATTTTAGTCATACTCTGCTGCACTGAGTTGGAGTTTTTAAGATCTCCTTTTTCAGTTTCAATCACATTATTTATGCAAATCACGTATGTATTTAAATGATTTCGGTATTTTTAGTTTGAAAAAGTATATCAGCTCTTCTTGTTTGTTGTAAAAGACGCTGTTACTTGCGACTGAAATAAAGAACAACTGTTCATAACGTTTCTATCTTCTTTCGAGATGATTTTGAGTGACATTTAAATGAAAGTAAATAGCCTCTTGGGGACTGAAGTATGCAGGACAGATTTCGAGTAGTTTTTCTCCTCTTAAAAGTCTCGACAAAATCGGGGACAGGATAAAATCGCATCCATCCAGAGCGATGGGAGGAAAGTTTCATCAGAGTATGCCTTACAGGGGTTTTAAACATATATGAAGCTTGATTTCTGTTACTGGGATCTATTTAAATTTGAGAAGCATGAAAGTTTGATCTGTGCTTGCATTTAATTAACATATTAAGGCGTAAAATATATGCATGATAACAGTAATTATAATATATGATGATTACAGTAATTATAATATATTATAATTACTTTTAATGCGTTAAATGCATTAAAAGTTCAGTTATATTTAGCTGCTTCCATTTACAGCTTATCTAGCATTTTTATAATAACATGTGTGTTAAAGCTTGCGCAGAAACATATGCGTTCATCTATATATATAAAACAGTTCCGTGACTGACTGACTGACTGACTGATATATAACGCACACTCCAAACCGTTGGACCTAAAGGGCTGAAATTTTGCATGGTGATTCTTCTTATAGTGTAGGGGTGCACTAAGAAAGATTTTTGAAAGATTCTTCTTAGATTTATTTAAATTAAATTTTTAAGCTGTTTTAGTAACTTTTTTCAAGTTTGCATTTAAAATAATAATCTGAGGGTTATAAAATTTATACCACAAGAAAAATTATAAAAATTCCTTTTAAAATGAAATCTTTTTCGAATCTTTACTTCCATTTTCTGATTTTTGGTGAATTTTTAAAGATTAATTTTTAGAATTTAATTTATTAAATGTTGATCTCGTGATTTCTTTTCTTTTTGTGATACTTTAAATGAATTTTGCGTAACGTGCATAACAACGAAATAGACAAAAAAAATGTCTTGCTAATGCGGCAGATGATTAAACATTTTCCAAAAAAAGGTTAAAATACAGTAAAAGATACGTTCCTTACACTGTACTATATTACCTGTCCTATATTATTTAGTATGTTCTATTAGATTTAATTTGAATGTTTACTTCTACATTATTTGTCTATAAAAATATCCGTTACGATTTTTTATAAATATATTTTTTTGTGCTTTTACATCAATTTTATACATTGATCGTTTTATTTACTATATATATATATATATATATATATATATATATATATATATATATATATATATATATATATATATATATATATATATATATAGGGAAAAGTAGGGTAAGAAGACGAACTCGGTATTTCTAAGCTGCAATCATAGATAGCAGCACCTGTCCAGGCAATTCTTAAGACTCTAGTATTGGGTTATGACGCCCACTACAAGTAATATAAGTTGAGATCGTTTTGTGAGTAGTGGTGACTCAAATGTATTTCTTTTTAATCTGTGTTTGCAAATTTTGGACTTCACACCCCAAGGAATTACCCGACTACGGTAAGTTATTTTTCTCCTCCATTTTTATCTCTCAAAATACAACTCGTAACGTTAAAAATTATCTATGTTATAGTTTTTTTACGATAAGGTTGGATACTGATAAGCGAGTTGAAATCGAAAATGGCGTTGTGGGGTAAGATGACGAGGAGCCTACCTTAGAATTAGTACTGTCCAGACTGCTGTGTACGGATTCAGAGGTACTGGCATTGAGCCTCTAGACAGCAATATTTTCACAGACGAAGATTTTCACTCTTTATACACCACTGTTGTTGAAATCAACCAATTAGATTATACTACCATTTGTCAGCAGTACATTTCATCGGCCTTTCCTCCTTAACCTACCATTTCATCAACCCGTTCTCCACAACCATCAACTTCCTCAGCTCTTCCTCCGCTTCCGATGGACAGCAAGAGAACAACCAGTAAAACAAGGAAGAAACGGCCTTCTTACCACATTTCTGGATCTCCTGTAAAACAAGCTCTTGAAAAAAAGAAGAAAGAAAACAATTGATGGAACTGAAACGACAGGAAAGATTGAAAAGGAAAGCTGAAACATTAGCGTTAAAGAAAGCTAAATGTTTACCAAAAACACCTAGAAAAAGAAGGAAAACTAGAATGCGTCAACGGGATTACTGGTCATCTGATTAGTCATCACAAGAAGGTCCATATGTGGAGGACGACGACTATGATACTGTAACATTATTGGAAAAAGACTGCAATATTTGCGGGGAGGAGGGAAAGAACGAATTATGGTATCAGTGATTCAGGTGCAAATCTTGGGCACAAGCTCAGTGTTCCGGCTGGGATGATAATGAAGCGAAAGACAGACTCTGGAAATGCGATTTTTGTATATGAACTTTATTACCTATGTTTTTTCTTAATTTTTGTATCTAATTCTTTTACCTTTTGTTTCATTATAGGTAATCTGTCATTGTATTTTTAGTGTTATCTGTGCCTTTTTCACTAAGTACCTAAGTGAAATTGTTTCTCTGCATTTTTGAAAATAAAGATTTATATCTTGATTAATATTGTTATCGATTCGTCATCTTACCCACCACCCTTAGTCATCTTACCCCACCTAATGGGTAAGATGACGAAAATTACTTTCTTGGAGGAAAGGGAATATTTTGCCATCTTCCAGGAGGAGATGAAATCGTTTCAATTTTTTTCATACAACATAAATGCTGAAAGAAGTCTTTCTGTAGATTTCAGGTTTTTAAACCACTTATTGAATTCAGGAAAAATATTTGAAGCTTAACTTCGTCATCTTACCCCACCTTCCCTTATATATATATATAATTTGGCATTAATTGCGTACATTGACCGTTGTAATTAATTTGAATGTACTCCGTAGAGAAGTACGTGTATTCAGCTAGTATGTGTATATGTAGCAAAATTGCACAATTGAAAATGCGGTTAAAAAAATCGAAGACGTGAAAATCAGCAAAAAACAAATTAAACATCTGCACCAACAAAGAAATCTGAAATAAAAATAGAAAAAAAAAGTTCCTAATCCAGGAAATATATATAATCATCGTACAAGTACAGATTATGCTTTTAAAGAGATATAAACAGAATGCAAAAGATTGGGCTGATTGTTTGATGTTATAAAGCAGTCTGTATGAGGATCATCATGGAAATGAGGCTTGTCCATTATACTGATTTTGTATGGAATATATATATATATATATATATATATATATATATATATATATATATATATATATATATATATATATATATATATATATAATCAGCCCATATACTCACGATATATCATTGCTTACATAAATGAAAATTCTTTTTAGCTATATTGCTTGCATTTTTCAAACAACAGGAATTATGCATGCAACTGAAACAAAATCCTAAAACTTAACCCGCGAGAACTCGCACCGGGTATGACATACCCAATCCATTTTCATTCAATGTTTTTGCTATCTTCTTCTTATCGGATTAGGCCGAAATTTCGTGTAGCTGTATTCAAGGTCAAATTCTTTCAGCGGGGTAAAAACTAAGTCTGCTCAATAAATAGATTTTGAGAAAAATATTTCGACGGGTATGTCATACCCGTGCGAGTCCTCGCGTCAGTCAGATCTTACCTTGTTTTCTGTCAGTTTAGTGCATCATGGCGCGATTTTTGAATTACGACGAGGAAATAAAACAATTGCGACACCTTTTAGAGACTGTTTCTAGTGATAATGAAGCTTTATCCCAAGATAATGATGCCTCTGAGGATGGAGAATACTGTAGAAATCACGATTCTTCTACTGAAATTGAGACAGAAACCGAAGATAAAGGTTCACTGTCAACAGCCGATTTTTATATTGGTAAATATAAAATTACAAAATGGCTGAAGAAAAAATACCGGCAAAATGTAAGAAAGCCTTCAAGGAACGTAATTATTAAGCTTCCAGGTAATACAAATTATTCAAGAGATGTCGCTTCTCCCGTAGATGCATGAAATGTTCTCTTCAATAGCAACATGCTAAATATGATGGTGCCTCAAACAAAAACAACTTATTCAAGCCCTTCAATGGACCTGGAAATCACTAATAATGAACCTCCTGCAAGAAAACTCAAGACAAAATATAAACGATGTTAAATTTGCCCAAGTAATAAGGACTGAAAAACAAAGTTTATGTACCAAAAATGGGAAAAATGTCTGTGTTGAACATCAGTATGTAGTTTGTAAAAATTGTCTATAAAAATGTAAGTGTTATTAAAATTTACTAAAAATCTTTCATTTATTATCTTATGTTCATTAGTTACGTAAGGCTGCATATAAACAATATTAATTGATATTTAAATAGCAGAAATGAACTAGGGTATGAGATACCCGGTGCGAGTTCTTGTGTTCGAAATTGGGCGCGAGTGCTCTCGGGTTAATCTTCGTTTAATTTATTATAATGAATAAACTATATGATATATGAACTATGAGCAGCATTAATTAAATTTTCAGTTTTAACACTTTTGCGTACCTCGCTGAGACATAAACTGTTTACACTGTAGAATCATTTTCAAAAGAAAATTTCAACATAGGTATTTAAAATATTTGTAATTAAAACAAGGAGTACATGTCCTTTTTTACGTTAGCAAATACTTTTATGCTATTTTTTGCTTCGTATTGAAATGTCTTTATTATTCCTATATTATTGACTTTATATTTTAAAAAATTGCTTAAAACTTTTAAACCTCCTTAAGTTAGTAAATTTTTTTTTGTTGAGTGAATAAAAAGCTGAAATTTGTATTATATTTCAGTTTAAATGTTTAACGTACTTTTATGTCTATCAAGTAAAGCATTTTCCTCTAAACGAAAGGTATGGATAAGTTTTATTACCTCCTTCTTTTTTTGTAAATCCTTCACTCTAAATAAAAATGTTGCTATATGACCAAACACATGTCATATCTATGATCTCATATTCTTCAAATTCGCATACAGTGGAATCTCGATCGATCGTTTTCGGATCCATCGTTTTTCCGTATGTGTCGTTCATTTTATCCAGTCCCAACGATCATGTTGCTTTGTTATGTTTCCGCATCGATCGTTTTCCCGGATTTATCGTTCATTTCAATCGGTCCCTTGAAAAACGATAGATCGAGATTCCACTGTATTTTAATTTTTCACGTGTGAATAATTGAGAATGTAATTTTCATAAAGTCATCGATTTAAATCACACTTTTATTATTTCATTGATATTACTGTCTTTTAATATTTTTAATACGTAATTTTCATGATATATAATTTATAAATTTATGAGGAAAATTATTCTTACTTTAATTTGAGCAGCAGATTTTTTTGTAAGAGATTCATTAGAAAAAAATTTGTTTAGAAATGAGACTTATTAGATATCTTTCAAAGTTTCAAGGTAAAAGCAAACTCTTAAAAAAGACAATATTTTCCACTCATAAATATTACAAAGTAAAATATTTTTTAAGCATTTTAAGAACCGGATAATTCTATCCTATATTCTTGCGTAAGTTTTGGGAGTATCTATCAATTTTTTCTGTATATACTGTTCATAAAATATTATTTTAAATTCTTAACAGTTTCGTTAGAACATTATCTATTTGAGTATTTCTAGAATAGTTTCTTGACTTTTCAGAAATCTCTAAATAAGTTTTCACTGAGAGAAATAATCTTTGAAGAATATTCTTTTAACTCCTCTAAAAATTTTTAAAAATAGGCATTACCAGACATATGATATTATAGATTTTCCATTTCTACATGTCATTTTACAACAGTATTGGTACATCAAGATCTAAAAAAATTACGGCGTATATTTAGTAGAATGTTACTTATTTTACCCTATTATGTTGAGAAGATTTTAAAGTGAACAGAAAATTTACTATAGCTTTTACATATTGAGAATTAATTACAAAATATTAGCAGAGAAATCTCATTAAGAGAACCTAACTTTTAAAAGATTAGAGAGAAGCTAGAAGTCAATACCTTTTCTCATTCCTTAAAAACGTCAAACAAAAATTTTCTTTTAAATCTTTCCTCATAAAACGCATTGATCTCACATAGTTGATAATCAATAAACTTTATCGGTTAAAAGAAAAAGTACGGATATAAAATAATAACCTAAGTTGCAAGGTGAACAAAAAGTTACATTCATTTTACCAAAATATTCTACATCCTAATGGAAAATTTCCGGACTCACCCCTAACGATTTTCCGTGCTCTATCCTATTAAGGATTTAAATTATGCTTTATTGATTTGACATACTCTATGATTAAAATAAATTTTTAATGCTTTTTAATATTTAATACTGATATATCCTCCTTTTCGAGATGATAGGGATTTTATTAATCTTAATATCCTGTGGGGTTTATCAATAAGTATTTGGAGGCATTAGATAAGAAGATAACACTTCCACCTATAATTTCTATAGTATGTTTAAATCAAAATTGTCACTTTAAATCTATGTATTTATCATCAAACTTTCAGATACAAATAAGTGAATAAAATATGTAAACGCATTATATCCCCATAAAGATATTGAAGTGTTAAGTCTAAAAAGATATCTTGAGGGATGTAACATAAATTTCGTCGCTGTAAAAAGAATAAGAATCAAATCATAACATCTTTTTTTGAATCAGTGCATCATTCTGAAAATACATTGTCGAGCAAAGTGATACTACCAGGTTAATTTTTGAGCCTTTAAATTAGTTTATATAAAACTTTCGAATGGCATAAAAGTACTAAATTAATAATTGAAAGTTAAATAATGAAATAAATTCTACTAGTCATAACTTACTGAAGTTGACGTCTTGATGTTACATTTTCAGATTCAATTTGATAATCATTTGTTGGTTCCAACAAACATGCCAAGAATTATTGCGCTTTGACTTCGAGTGACAAGCTAAGAAATTTAGTAAATGTATCTGAGGTTTCTAATCTTTGTATCAACGTTACACCCAATATTATATCTGTGACATTTTTATAATTTTTTTCATGCTTCAAATGCTCAACACAATGCATAACATAATTTATTTATATATGTTTATTTATTTAACATACTTCCATGGGTCCGGAACAAAAGAATCATCAATATATAATCCTTTTCTTGTCTCGGTACATCATAGCGTTTCAGAATAAAGTAAAACAAACCACATCATTCTACGATGATTTCATGTATAGACCACACACAGTTGTACATCTCTACTTTGTCTTATATCGGAAAGAAATTATGATCTTGCCCTCCTTAAGAGGCTATATATAAAATTTCTTCTCGTTAGCTCTAGAAATGTTGCTCATATGTGCTCTAGTTTTTATCAAATTGTAAACAGAATTTTCTATTTAAATTAAACATTTTGAAAAGATTTTTCCTGAAGCAAAATTTGCCCTGAATGTTTTTTTATTGGTACTATTGGTTATTAATAAAACATCTATAAATCCATGCAAATTAGACAAATTATTTTGAAATCTTACCTAGGCACAAAAATTATTCAAAGTGAACTATTTGGTCAGCAAATAAATAAAAAAATAAATACACTTTAAATTTTGAATTGCACATTTCAAAATAAAATTTTAAATTGCAGATTTCAAAATAAAATTTTTAATTTTTAATTTTTTTTATGAGTCAATGTAAAGAAACATTTGAGAGGAGGTAATCGACCTGAAACACGCTTAAAATTATGAAATTCCATAAGTGTAAGATAATAATAATCATCTTAACTTATGGAGAGGAAAAATTACAGTGAAGCTGACTTGACAAGTTTAATTTTCAGTTGCTCCGTTTGTAGCAAGATGGGAGTAAATATTCCAAATTATTTAGACTAGCTATTTTCCTATATGCAATCAGCGTTGGACTGAGCAGGAAGTAAAAAAAAGACATTTAGAATAATATATGATTGAAAATAAAACGAAATTATCTATGCTTTGATATTTTAATTCCTTTTTCCTCGGTTAAAGTTGTATTTTATGGAACATAAGTATATAAAGGAGAAACCGTAAGTCATATAGAAGAAACCGAAATATGAAACAACGTGAAGCAACAAATCTTTCCTACGTTTGATGCGATTCTTAAGAAGTGGTAACATAATTCAACTAGTTATTTGCAGAAAGAAATACCAATGAAAGTAACATTTTACTATCACGTTTGGATGTCATTACACTATCGAGTTTGTAAGAACTCTAGTTTTCTCGGTTGGGACTGAATTATAAATGACGGTAGAGGACAATCGTCATGTTCTGGTGCTTACTGGCATTATCACACCTAGTTTTCTGTACCAATTTATCCTTCCATATCATCCTGATACATGTCTTGTGCTTTCATGTAGTTTAAAATTACGAGTGGTGGGATTTTTGATCTCCTTATGTAAACTCTGATTTCATGCAGATCTTGAAAATACCCAGTTCATAAAGAGTTAAACAGGAACGCAAAAGATATCCGATTCCACATTTTTAGAACTGAGAATACCTTTTTAATTCCATTTTTTTCGTGATACATCAAGTATCTTAAGGATTAGCTTAAAGCGTAAAACTTACGGCTAAAAAATTTTACCCTTTTTCTAACATCAAATAATTTTAAATATTTTTAAGAAATGAATTGGTTTCATAAGAGGAGAAACATTATTCTAAAACTTGCAGCCAATAATTGAAGCTAGAGCTTAAATTACAATTATTTAATTCGATAATTACAAATTATTCTTTCATGGTGCAGTGGTACATCTTGATCACACGCCCAAATATTTAACATAGACAATATTTCGTTGGACAGAGTATAAAAATCTACATAATTATGATAATTAAAATTTACAGAAAGTAAAAACTGCAGAACATAATTATAGGGAAACATATGCAGAAATTAGCGACTTACTTTAATTATTTAGTAATAACTCAGAAACAGCTATTCTCAAAAAAATATTTCTTTGCAAATACAGTACTAATTAACTCCGGCAGTATACTTCCTGTATTTACTCTATTAAACAAGTTCTTTTAAACAGGACTTACTTCACTATCTTGTAGAAAATACCGTAATTGCCAGACCAACGAAATTGTTAATCAATTCATTAGAAGAGAGAATTAAAAGTGTGTTCACTTTTTTTTTTTTTTGAAAGTCGTAGTATCACTTGTGTTTTAAGAACACTTGAATCATCTCACGTTGACAGGAAGAAAATGAAGATATAATGTCTAGAAAGTTATTTCAAACTAAATTCTTTCTTAGAAGCACTATCGATAAGATAACGAGGTGAATTACAAGTGATTCTTCCTTCCTGCCACTGGGAGAAGACGCTTATGGGAAAATCTTATAGAAGAATAACGGTCAGAGAAAAAAATATTCTCAGGGGATGGAACAAAAGGAAATACTTTTATAACAACTGTTACAAGATTGAAATGAAACATGCATTTCAATGATAGAGGTACTTCTAAAATTAAACTTTTAAGTTTCGTTCAAATATATATTAATATTTTCTCAGAAATATGAAACAAGTTTTGTATTAATATTTTACAATTTACTATGCTTCATGAGCAAATAAAATGTTAAACTGCGAAAAAAAGGCCATTAGTAAAACATAAATAGCAAAGAAGCTTCAGATTTGCCCTCCAGCTGTATGTCTTTTAAATGGAATGTGTAAGTATTGTTTGAAACATTTTGTTTTAATGCTAAATATTTTTGCTATAAAACTTGTAATCAAATTATTTAATGAGAATTGGAAAGCCATTCGCAAGAAACATGAATATGCTTAAAATTCCTTTCTTTAAGTACAAATAAAAATGCCTTACTCCATATATTTTTGTTGGAGTACTAAATACGTGCTTCTAAGTTAACTGATTTTAAAGAAGTTATATGTAGTCTCTTACAAAGAGTCAGGTACATTTATATTTAATTTCTCTGTTTTTGGTGAACTGCTCTTTCTTTTTATGTGCATTACCAACTGGATATATATATATATATATATATATATATATATATATATATATATATATATATATATATATATATATATATATATATATATATATATATATATATATATATATATAAAGACAAGGATGCACTCTATATAAATGGCCTATACCTTGAGTTAAACGAAAATTAATTACAAACACAATAAAGACAAATTACAATTAAAAATCCAACTGAAACGTGGCAGAAAATGAGCTCCAAAGCCTCTGGGGCTGAAATAGTTAAAATAAACTGAATTAAAACATATTTATGAGGGTAATATTAACATTAGTTTTGAATAAAGCTTCCACAGGGCACCTTATAATGGAAATGTATCAAAATGGGACGTAACTATAAAAATGAGTTATTTCCCCGCTTTTTTTAAGGAAATTAGTATACATGTCTGATGTTGTGGAGTTAGGAATGAAAACAGGGTCAGAAATAAAGAATCATTATTCTATTACGACTAGATTTGGGTTTACAATGTTATAACCCACAATTTATTTGGTGATAAGTCTTGTTTTGCCTAGGATACTGAATATTCTTCTTCTCAACTCGAATAGAAATTATGAGCGAATTGTGTTCTACTTATTCCTTCATTACTTACCTTTAACTTTCCCTTGGTTTTATCGTTATGAGCCTGGAGGAGTAAGATAAGTGAGATTCGAGCCATAAAAAAGATAATGTAAAGATTCCACTGGTTAGAGTTACTAATACATAATGCAATCTTTCGCAACAAACAAAGTTAAAGTAAATAAAATGCGATCCGACTTTATCACAGGATATTCTTTTTGAAAAGCAAAGTGATAAGAAAGCGAAAGTTATTAAAATCCTTCATTTATTATTAATCAAAATTTTCAACGTAGTTCATCTGATAGTGAGATCCTAACCTTAGCTTTCCAGCGGGGATTTTTCCAGTGTACACCCCCCCCCCTAAAACACCTGTTATTTTATGTTAATAATATTAAGATCCTACTTCCCAATATAAACTCAGCGTACTATAGGTCTTTTTGGATTTTAATAGGTTTATAACCGCGTTTTTGTCTGCCATATACACATAAAATGTGCTGACTAGTTAATTCTATTGATTTTATTAAATATGGCAGCATTACGTTTGGTGTGAACTTTATACATTTTTGAGTTAAACCGCTATCGACTGACTATCTGATACCAGAAATAATTCTTCTGACAGTATTTCTTTCAAAACATGTAATACATTTTCATTATTTTCTGTTAATGTCTTGGTTCTGAGCCATAAATTCCAATAAGTCTTATGAGTGTTTTGCATATGTAATATAGTATATATATATATATATATATATATATATATATATATATATATATATATATATATATATATATATATATATATATATTATGTACGTCTTTCTTGCTACATGTTGGGCATTTAAGAATATTTTAAAACTATTAAATTTGCTAATTAGAAGGCCCGATTTTCTTACGACAATTAGCTTTTCATCCGAGGTATGTTAATCTGTGTACTGTTTCAAATTTTGCAGAATTTCCGTACACACTCAAACCTGTTTTTGTGCGGTGGATAAGGTCCGCATTAAAAAATCTCTTAAAATAACTTAAGTATGAAACTACCCAAATGGTAATTTTAATTTAGTTAATTACATACTTTTTATTACTTCTCTTTCATATTATGTATTTTCATTGACTTTTTATACATATACCACACAAACAAAATGACACAAAAACAGGGGCAAAAAAAAAAAAAACGCCCCATAACAGGTTTGAGTGTAATTCATTGGTTCTTAGCGGGTAGCCCAGGGGAACCTTAGAAGTAGTCCACGAATTCAGCAGTAATTAAAAAAAAATTGGATTTCTCGTTCCAAAACAACTGCGAATTTAATAGTTTTATAAAATTGGAAACAATAAACATTTTTGTTCTGAATATTTTCTCCATTATGAAAATTCCTGTATTCCTACCATTTTCGGGCATTTCGGGTACGAAAAAAAATCTTCTGTTCTCCTAAAAATATCCCTTGCACATTTTCTGTTACGTGATTTTGCAATCTCGATGCAATTTCACAGCTAATAAAGTGCAAAATCAAAAATTTCATTAATTTTTCAGTTTTCACAGGCTTTTATGTTTGCTATTAAAATTACTTTTACGTTACATATGTTATTGTTATTAAATTTAAGTGTAAAGTTTTATAAAGTTGTCTATCACAAATAGTTTGTTTATTCAGGTAATTAAATCATTTTTAGCCACTAAAAGGACTGGTTGGGAGTTGGCCGCGGGCGATTTTTTTTGACAAGTGCTCCCTGTTCAGCAAAAGAAACCACTTATGTAATTATAGTCAACATAGCACAATTATAAATAATCGCAATTATGATATATACAACCAATGGGAAATTTGAGCTTTATTTTCAAAGAGATTTTTACATCATATAGTGGTTCTGCTCATCATGATTTATAAAATTTATGGAGATTTACCTTTAATATCCTTTTACCTTTTATTTAAAAGATAAATTGTTTCAAATTTCCTTTCATATGTAAGTTAATTTCTTAGACATAAAACAACCGAATTAAAATTATAAGACTACAGTTATTGAATTCATAAAGGGTATTTAAAAATTTATTATTTAGTAATTTTTCTGAATATGTTGCGGTGCTAAGCATTTTTAAAATGGCATTAAAAAAACTGTATCTTACATATTTCCAAACACATGACAGATTTTCATGATATATCACATCCTCTTCCTATATTTATTTATATAATGGAAAGGGGTGCCGAGATGTTTGATTAAAAAGTTGACAAAAGCGGGGGACAGCTAGAAGTAATGCTCAATGATTCTTGACAAAAAATACGCGAAAGTTTATATTATTCTAAACCCTCTCATTTTTTGTTCCTCTTCCCCGGCTCCCAGTGACATTTAAATGAAAGTTAATGGCTCCATGGGGACAGCACCATTGAAGCCAGATTTTGTGTTTGGTTTCCTCTTCCCACTCTCTCTATAAAATAAAATGCTGTATGAATACGCAGTTGTTTGAAGGAGGAGAGGGAACATTCATCTAGCCATGCATAATCGATTTTATGGTCTCATTTTTAATCCTTTGCTGCGATGCAAATGTTTTTGATGAGAGAGTTTTGTTTCTCATGTCGTATTAAATATTTACCGTTAAAAACTAGGTTCATATTTTTCAATTTTCTTCTTGGTATTTATTGATCCTGAATGGAAGCCATTGTCTAGTAAAGCGAAATAACATTTCATACATAGTATTTAGTGTGATACAAGATTTTACAAAATAAAGGTGTTATTTAATAATTCATTTCCTCCGACTTCTTTTTGAAATTCTTTTAAAACTTGTTGCTTTAGCCCAAAAAATTTATTTATTTAGCTTCCATGTAGAAGTAAATTTAAACAAAATCTCTTTTAAATTGTAAAAAAGGGGACAAACGGTCTTTTTTGGTTATAACTAACACGGTAATTTTTCCTGAATTAAACATTTTAACTCATGATGTGGTTATTTGTCTTAGAATGGATGTAAAGCTACAAATAAAAAAAGAAACCTTTCTTTTTATTTTATATTAAAAAACTAAGCTAAATGCTTTTAAATTTACTCGAAAACTTTCTAAAATACTAAAGTAACTTTCTTAATTGAAACTAGAAAATATAAAATAATCCAAGCGATTACAAGAGTTCAATCGCTTAGCTTATATTCTTGAGTTTTTAGTTTATATTATTTTCCTTTAACTTTTTCGTTAATACAGTATGAGTGAGTTCTCATTTCAAAAAGCTTAGGTGTGACACTGACTAATCACATATCATTTCATAAAACAATATCCTCAAAAATATTTAAGTATATATTAAAATAAACTGCACCTTAAAGAAAAATTGTATTAATTTAATAACTGAATATATTCATAAAACTATGCTTAGAAAATTCTATGCAGAAATTCAATGGTACTTTTGTATCGTGGAATTTAACTTGCAGAGTCCGAAATATGGTTAAAGCAGTTAAGTAAATGCGTATAGTCTCTAAGAATTTCCCATGTGGTATCAAAGAGTTAATAATAGTTAATGTGGTTCGCTAATTTAATTTTTGTCTTATCAAATATTATAGTAATCCTGGTGCTTGTTTATTTGGGCCTCATGTACAATTATGCTTTCAAACAACTTTTCAAAATTAGGTGCATTAAACATAGTAAATTCATGGGAAAAATTAGTTATATGTGAAAAGAAAGTTTTACATCATGAAAAGTATGATGTAATATGTTCCAGTTGAATATTCCATGGAATAGGACTCTTTCTGAGAAAGTAGAACATTTTTCGGTGATGATGAAAATTATTTGAATTATCTAATTCGAACAGCAGAAACGTAGATGAGATTCACATGAAGGAAAATAAAAAATATGAAATATAATACAATTTAAAGTCTCACTAGAACGATTCAAATAGGAGCTGACTGTCATCGTCAAATTAAGCTGCTTTGTACTAATCCTATTGGATTCGATCACCTAAATGTTAACCTATGAAGAAAAATTGTCCTAGGTTTGTCGACTTAGATTTTAAGATTTTTTAAATTGTACTCCGTAACGGAGAAAGTAATTTTACACCTTGAGGCATTTTACCTTAAAGTAATATTTTTTAATTTAAATTATTCGATGGGAAAATCTGGTATAGTGTGGTTTTAAATGCTCCTAAATTCCTTTGGTGGACGAAATTTATAAAATGAATCTTGTTACAAGGTGCAGAAAAGTTCAGGCTATTTGAAAATTCCAGTTTTACTGGATTATCAGGGTTTTTGTTGCTGTAAATAGTAGACAAATTGTCTCCATAAGTTAACACTGAGGTGAGCGTATCCTATGGAGTTAGTACACATGAGCCTTAACGTTCATATTGAAAACGATCACAGTTCACGTTAATACTTATGATATCGATCGCGGCAGGTATTATCAGGAAATGCATTTTAACTACATAACTTAAATATGGCACACCTAAATATCACGGAAGTCCAATAACAAATAATAAAATGGTTCGGGTATTTTTTTCTATTTAACCCTAATCTTATATTCATGACGAAAGTTTGCTCTCACCCCTGACATGTGCAATAGATAATTTATATATATAAAACAGTTCCGTAACTGACTCACTAACGTACAACGCACAAACCAAACCGCTGAACCTAAACGGCTGAAATTTTGTATGGCGATTCTTCTAATGGTGTAGGGGTGCACTAAGAAAGATTTTTGAAAAATTCTTCTTAGATTTTTTTAACTTAAATTTTTAAGCTGTTTTCGTAACTTTTTTGCATTTAAAATAATAATTTGAGGGTTATAAAATTTATATCACGATGAAGATCATAAAAATCCTTTTAAAATGAAATCTTTTTCGAACCTTTACCTCGATTTTCTGATTTTTGGTGAATTTTTAAAGATTAATTTTTAGAATTTAATTTATTAAATGCTGATCACGTGATTTATTTTCTGGTACTTTAAATAAATTTATCGTCACGTGCATAACAACTAAATAGACAAAAACATTTTTTTTCTTTCTAATGCAGCAGACGATTGGATATTATCAAAAAAAATAAATATTCCTTACGATTTTTTTATAAATATATATATATATATATATATATATATATATATATATATATATATATATATATATATATATATATATATATATATATATATATATATATATATATATATATATATATATATATATTTTACATCAATTGTATACATTGATCGTCGCATTTATTATAAATATATTTATTTATTTTTTTTGGCATTAACCGTTGAACGTTGTATACATTGACCGTTGTATTTAATTTGAATGTGCTCCGTAGCGAAGTGCGGGTTTTCAGCTAGTATATTATACGACTATACAAACTTTGCTATTCCGTCAATCGCCTTCATCTTTCTCATTAACAATTCATTGGGCTTAAATATGAAAGAGGGCTAGATCTTCCTTTTACTGGATGCATTTTCTGACCATATTACTCTGAACCCATAATGTATCTTGTCCCAGAAGGAGAGAGTAAGAGAAACCTGATCCCTCAGTGCAAAAATTACTCATTTTTTCGTAAGTGCGATTTTTCTACCCCCTTAAATTTGCCCTAAGTTTAAAAAAATAGTCCTTCTTGGAAATCAATGCTAGAACTCTGGCTCACCAATCGCAGGTGATGACCGAGTGGCTAGGACGCTGGCATTCGGTCCAGAGCCTGTGGGTTCGAGTTCCACTGCCGGCATGGACGTTTGTAACCGTTCGGAATCGGCTGTAAACTGTAGACCCCAGTCTAATTAGCCTCCGTGTAGCAAAAGTTGACCGTAGCACGCCAAGCCAAAGAACCGGCTCACCGTTAAGTGTACTGATAAAAACACGTCATAGTGCAAGTCTCCCACGATGATGGCATAACAAATTTGTGTGGTTCATGAATACTGTAACTCAGTTTTCTCTCTTAACGCTTTAGTAATACAATATTAAGCTATTTTTATATGGGAATAATTATCACAAAAGAACAAACACTGTTCTTATGAGTACTTTTTGTGAACCACATGAACAGCTTACCCATTATTATTAACTTTATAAAGTATTAAATGAATAATTTATTGTCATTTGAATATATTGCACCAACCGCATATTTGCAACGGTTTTCCTCATTTTTGTTTAAATTTTGCAGGGGAAAAGTTTTTAAATCGACTCTACATTAACCTATAACTTCGTTCATTTTTAAGTGCTTTTTCGAAACATATATCCATAAATAGAAAATTTCCACATGTAGTGCTAGATTCTCTAATTAATTATTTATTACAAACGACTTTTGTTCTTCATTAATTATGCTCATCTTTTAATACAAAATCTTATGAAAATAAAAAAAACGTTAATGATACATGTCAAGTTAGATAAATTATATATATTTTGCATTTTCTCTCTACTTGTGATTCAGTTCAACGGGAAAAGTTTTCACAAATGTTTTTCCTAGACAGTGCGTGCTTCATCAAACTTTGATTTTCAGTTTTTCACTCGCATCAAGAGATTTCTCATTCCTCTTAACAATAAGGAGTTACTAAATTAAATGCTATGTTTTAGACGTATTTCTATGAATGATGGAAGGAGATTTTCATTATTTTTCAAGAAGAAATGATTAATTAGTACCTTTAGTCGGAATAAAAAAGGATTTAGTACGAAAGCAGAGTGCATATGGATAATGTGATGAACAATTCTGAGAATGCATAGTAGGATCACGTTTATAAATAAGGACATTCTTTAACACAACCTGTACTCGAATTAAATGCAATAATTTATTGTAATTTATTTGCATACTATAGTTTTAGAATTACCTTGCTGACTGGAAACCCGTAAAGATGGACCATTTACATTTCATATACACTTTGTACGCAGAGATAATTATTTTTTTCGTACGAGTATGTGTTTTAGCATGATATAAAATTGCGAAACTTTAAAAAAAAATTGTGGGCAGGGCATAAACTGTGACATAAATATATATATATATATATATATATATATATATATATATATATATATATCGTCGGTGTTCTCTAAAAAGGGCGAATCGAACAATTCACTACTTTTCAGGAGAGCATATTTTGTACTTTACCTGGTCTGGAAAAATCTTTTCGATTGAAAATCCTATAATATGTTTATATTTTGGAGAACCTGGTACATATCATAATTGTATTTCCCATAGTGAAACTAATTAGTATCAATGAGTATTCCAGTAAAAAAGGATTTCATTTGGATTTGATTTTCTTGCAATTGTTACATCGGGGATATCTGTACTAATATGAAACTCACAGATCCGCCGTTTTTACACATCGGTAGCTATTGATGTCATGAATCTAAAAAGACGAAAATCCAAAAATACCTTATTTGTTGCATTCGCCCTTTTTACGAAACACCGACCATATATATAGGGTAACTCTAGGATAGATGGCCATAGTTTTTAATGATTGAAATAAAAATTCTTAGAATGCAAACACAAGAAATATTTATGCATATTTAAAATTCTTATACATACACTCATCATATTTTGGCCAACATTTATTAAACATTGAGAATAAAAAGTGGAAAACATAGTTTGAAATTAAAATGGCAGATGGCCATCTCTCCTTCAAGCCGAGGAGAGATGGTCATCCAATACAAGAAAGAAAAAGTGAAGTTAAAATAGCAAAAAACTACACATTTCATATAGTTAATCATCAAAAACTTATAGCAATTTGCAAAGATGCAATTATATCACGAAAAATGAGTGAATAAAATTCGAATAAACAACATTTGAAGTATAATTTCAACCCTTCACTTTTCGTAAAATTTTACCACATTTTTGGCAAATGTCTTGATAGTTTGTACACGTTTCATGGAACCACTTCAGGCACCTTATGCATTTTATCCAGTCATCCTTTAAGGTTATGGTACTGAATTCTTCTCCCCTACCAACACAGTGATCCTCATCAAATTCTATTCCCTCTGAATCTGTAGAATCTGATAATTTCAAATGTATTCCATCTTTTTCGCTACTGGAAGTGTCGTGTGTTTGTTTCTTTCTCGCGTTTATTTTAGGCTTATTACTGGTTTTAAGCTTATTTATCAACTTTATCTGTTTCTGGGATGAAAGTTTCCGAAGTTTGTCAATATTTTCTGGTCATGTCAAAAGCATAGCTACCTGTTTGGTACGTTTTCTAACTGTTTTTGTCATGGTTACATTAGGAACTGGTGCATATAATATAATTATAAACATAAAATTTATATAATTATTTTAAATATAATTATATTTCGTTAAAATCCTCACTCCGTATAATTTTTAAATATTGATTAAAGGTGGTCATCTCTCCTCGATTTTATATGGCCATCTATCCTAAAATTGAAGGACAGATGA
>OU015494.1:168470998-168550929 GCA_907164885.2 Dolomedes plantarius
TAAAACAATATTTCAACCACCTCGGACACCAACATACGTGATAATAAAACAGTGTTTAATACAAGTCTTATTTTATTTGGAATTCTGTTTAAAATGTGCTATCATTTTTAAATTATTTTCCGTAATCCCTTCCCCCCTTAGAGCAGTAATGAATAGATACTTCTAAAATAAGTCATGTCGAAATATTTATTCCACAAGTTACGCCATTTCGGGGTCTCTTTACACTGCTGATCAAAATTAAATGGAAAAAATTACGTAAGCATGCATGCATTTTTGTTTGCTGAGAAATTCAGTACTGAAAAATTCAAAGCAATCGCTATCAGACTTGTTCATAAATTTAGGAAAATTTGATCGAATATCTACTTTGGAGAAAATATTCTCAAATTAGAACACATTTTGTCAATAACTTTTTGTTTAAAGCCTGAAATAATTGTTAAATTAACATCATTATATATTTACGTAAGATTTAAAGGGAAAATGCTATCCATGTTTTGATTTCATCACAGCTGTTCTATTTCAGTAATTTTTTTGCACATCATATACAATTAATATAACATATGAAGCATTGCACATCAGTACAAAAAAAAATCTTGATTCTAACTTACATGTGCCAAAGGACTGTAGAATAGTGCATAAAAATATGAAATAAAATGACATATAAACCACATGTTATATTTATAGTACGAAGCGCATCCAGAAAGTAAGAACCGATTACTAATAGATCGTGTGCAGGTCACGTCATTGTAAAGACGCCACCGTCATTTGGTTTCTGGACATCTGGTGCTTCATTTGGTGTAAATTATATTGTTCTATAAAGCTGTCTCTCTTTGCTGTATTAATTTAAAGTGGACATTAAAATCGAAAATCCCGCCAGTCGTGAAGTGCGGTCAGTGATAATATTTTTGAACGCAAAAAATGTTCGTGCGGTACGACTATTAAGGTGCGACAATAAATACTGAATCCTACTGTGAAACTCTAAAGAAGCTGCACCGAGCAATTCAGATTCGACGGCGTGGGTTACTGTCTCTAGCACGACAAAGTGCTACCGCACACCGCCGTCCGTACACGTGCATTGCTTAAGGGGATAAGGGACCCTAAACCACGAATTTTCTAATTTTCAATTTTTATCAATATTCACAAAATGAGAATAATTTGAGTTCATTTTTAGTACAATTGAAGACCCTTGGAATTCAAAATAACATATTTTTGGGAGAATAATGCCTGTTTTTCAAATTTTTTCCAAAAATTCTAGCATTTCTCAAAATGATCCATGTGAATTCAAAATCCTTAAAAAAAACCTTAATTTTTTTAATATAAGTTTACCGTGTATGTATAAACATAAATGTGCATTGATTTTTATTTTGAATGAATCTAAAGCCATGGGTAATTTTTTTTTATCTGCCTGTTAGTTTTTTTTTGTTATTGTTTTATTTCATGGTCTTTAAATTTGAAAAATATTTGTGGTTTCAAAGAATTATGCACCATTTTGTGGCAAAAATACTTCAATGAACAATCTTGAGAAATTTGAAAAGAAATCAGGACAAAATAAATGCGAGTGGAGCATTTTGAAAAATTTTTGAAGAACTTTTTGAAAAACAGGTCTTATTCTTGTAAAATACTTATTTGTCAAAGCTTAGTGCCCTCAGTGTGCTAGGAAAGAATATTAATTATTCTCATTTTATGTATAGAGTAAAATATAGAAAATTTAAAAAACGAGATTGGAGATCCCTATAGTTTTGTTGGGAAATTTTTGAACAGCCACCGTATAGTCCTACCTGGCTCCTAGTGATTGCCATGTGTTTCTTCACTCGAAGAGATTTTTGGTCAGAGTCTACAGAGTAATCAAGAAATAAAAGACGTTGTGACGGAGTGGCCGAATAGGTTGGAAGCGAGTTTCTTCGACGAAGGAATACTAAAGCTAGTCTCACGATCGACAAATGCCTCAAAACTATGGCGACTACGTAGTGAAGTAGTGTAATATATGTTTTAACTTTCGGAAAAAAAATCCTTCAGAAACCTTTACCTAATTTTTTTTACACTCAATCGGTTCTTACTTCAAACGCCTCGTAATTCATGTAGGTTCTTATTCTATCTGAGCATAAAATAATTTAATAAAATCGTAATATTTCTGTGTAATTTTCAACTTGGAGTCGCATTTCCTCAGAATATAGCTCGGTACGTACATTTCCTTGTTATTTATGAGAAAATCATACCTTTTTCTTTTTTAAGAGTACATTTATCTAGACTATATTTCTTCCTGCGATTTAACTCGGAAAATATTAACGAACGAGTATTTAAAATTATGCGCTAAGGTCTTTAATACTGATAAAAATGACAGGTTATTTAGATTTATTTATACGCGGAAACACCACCACGTTATTTCTAAAACCTACAATTACTCAAATTTTAAAACCTACAATTACAATATCAGTAATTTGTAGAGTGTTTATGATATAGTGATCCCTTTACACGCATTTCATTTTCATTAATACTCTTAATGGTGTAGGTTATATGAAATTTAGTTAACAGCTCGGTAGAGCCTAGTGTTGAATTAGTTTATTGGGGCATAAAATTTTGGCAAGGATATTACTTTATAGTTAAGTGCTCTTTAGAGTGGCTGAGTATCTTATTTTTATTTGGAACACGCACCCATGATTCTCATTTACAGTTCTTCAGGTTGGGCAATTTCATCAAGCATTTCTGTAAATTACTGAGTAGTCTGCTATTTTTTTCTGAAGCAGTCACTTTAGAAGTTAGTTTAGACTTTTGAACTAAAACCAGAATTTTTTCAAAAAGTTTATTCCGTAAATTTTATTTACCATAATTGCGTCTACCCATTTACTAAAAACCAGATTTTTTTCCCCATTGGTTTGAGAAGAACTTCGTGTACTCCTAAATTTTGCTACCCGGGAAAGAAAGAATAAATGATTGTGACATGCAAATTAGAAATGTTTTAATAAAGAAAAATAAAAAAAGTGCAATTTAACGAATTTTTTCCGTGCTAATTCAAATAGGAAAATGTGGTTTAAAAAATCAGAGATATCACAGAGAAATCTAAGAATATCACGTAGCAAAAGAAAGCATTAAAAGATGTATTTTCCATTTCGTATTTTAATTTCCGCTTATCATACAACTAATGACAAATATTCATTGTGGGTAAGTTTTAATCTATTTCTAGATTATTTTCAGTTTCTAAGAATTTCTTTTCATAAAGATCGTAATGTATTGTGAGGAAGTACTATTAATTTAAAGTATTTTAGATTTGACTTCAACATTTGAATTAGGATCATTTATGGGGTTTTATAAAGGAGTAGGGTTTTTTTTCTCAAAAGAATATTTAATTTAGAAAAGGTATTTTACTTGAATAAAACTTTCATTTCATTACTTTTAAAAAGAGTTTTCTTAAAATAGTTTATTTACTTAATTTTAGTGAAATAAAGAAAATATATTTTATGTAAAATGACATAATAGATCTTTCTATGAGAAACTCATTTGAAGCACCATTCCGAAACACTTTATGCATCATTATGGGTAAGAGAAGAGTAAATAATTTATTGATTAATTGGATCACCGCAGTTTAACGAGGTAGATAATCCAGAATAATGGCTCAACTGGCCACCCAAATGCACGCCAAAGGATTAAGCGGTGTTCTATAGATTAGTTTAAGATTGAAATCATGAGGACATGGCAAGAAAATATTGCAAAATCGATATGGATGCATTCGTGCATTCAGTGATGAGGATTTTGGGAAGATGTCGAGCATTTAAGCCTTTAGAATAAAAACTAAACATGTTCCATGTCCTCTCTTAAAAACCTATTTGGAGAAAGCGTCTTTTACGCAGTATATACGAAAACATTTCCTCGAAACTTTGAAAATACGAATAAAATGATTTCATCTGGTTAAAATGTATGCCTGTATACATCACTTTCAGAAATGGACTTCTATTTTTCAAACACAAGAAAATGTGAAGCGTCCAATCATTTTTACAATAAATATGGCATATTAATTCCCAATTTCTATTTAAACTTGTTTTCTGAAAAATACAGCTTATCTTTTTCGGAGATTTATTAGAACTGTGCAAATAAAGATTTTAGATTTCTTCTTTTCCTGTTTAAAACTTTGTTTCGCAATTTTATATGTACCATTTTATAAGTTATATTAATATTTTTTAAGTAATAAGTTTTTAGTCAAAAAATTCATAAGACCAAAAAATGAAATATCAGTATGGAAATATGACATTGTTTTTCATGCATGACATAAAATGGAATTTTGCATTTATATTAAACGAAAAGATAGTATTGGTGAATTTACATTGGACAAAATGGGAACCAAAGAAACAAAATCTTTAATGGTAGCTTTCGCATTAGGTAATTAAATTGTCAAAAAATCGTAAAGAATTTTCGGATGTTTCATAAATGAATTGATAATTAATGATACGAAACTTTATATGTAAGTACTTTACTAAAACTACTAAAATTTTATGGATACTGATAAATTTATCTGTCCCTCCAAAAAATTTCGAAAACTATAGAAGGACTTCAGCACAACTTATATTTACATGTACTCGACATTTTGTAATCTTCAGCCTGGATACTCAGAAATGTCGATCTTAGTCCAAAATTGCATATTTCTTTCTATTCATTTATTCATTCATTCGTTTATTATCATATTTATTAATATTTATTTTCCTTTCGATAGAAATTTCCTTCCCATTTCAAATGATACGCGAATAAAAAGTACTATGCAAATATTCTATAAAAATATTTTATGACTCACTTTTCTTGAAAAAAAATCTTCATGGTGATCGAATGAAGCAGCTTTCTCTAGTTCAAAAGAAAAATATTGGGCTAAAAAGATTAAATTAAACAAAAACTTATACTTTAAAAGCCTTGGTGGAATTTATTTTAAGGCCACGGATGTGTATGACATATGACGGAGAAAAAAGTGATTTTAATAAGTTTTCAAAAATAAATTGAAAATACAGTGAGTTGTTAAAAATTACAATGAAGAACAATAACAGGATCATCTTTGTCATGAAATAAAAAGGAAAAAAGACTTTTTATAAAAAAATGGTTTTGAGGAATGTCAGAAAGTATATTTCGTGACTGTAATATTTTAAAAGATGTTGTGAAGTAAGCTTAAACGAAAGATTCGGTTTCATCGTTTTAAAGAATGAGATGAGTGGATAAAAGACAGACTACATATTAAATACATTTTGCTAGAAATTTAGGTTTCATACTATAACTTGACCGTGGATTCATTATTTTTTTTTATAAGGGAGTGCTAAAAATGGAAATATTTCAGAACGAATGAACTTATCCTCTTTTAAGTTTTGAAACTAGAGTCAAACTACAGATAACTTACGGTTACCGGGCATTTATGCTGTATAATTTTAAATAATTGTTTGGCAAAAAATTATATATTAAACTACATTCAATATGCTGCATCAATATTTCTTCCCTCATATTTACTCACCATTTCTATAAGTAAGAGTCATTCATTTTATCTTTCGCTTTTTTATATTTATCAAACTTAACTAGAGAGATAAATTATGATAAAATTGTCCGTAATTGTCCCATTTTGGAATATGATCGCTGCAAGGATTTTATTTTTAAAAACTGTGATTAAAGGTATTAGAGATGTGAGATAAATATTATCGTAGAAGGGAAGCCATTAGAAAATCACTTGAATATTTGATATCATACTTGAAAAACACAACCATATTTTTAATATATTTAAATTTTACTATACATATGATTAAAACCTATAAAATGCAAATACGCATCTGCAGTAGTGATCATTATACGAAATTCTATTATAAAAGTAACAGATTATGTCTTTATTCCTCTTTAGTGTCCTTTAAACCTCTTAAAATACGATAAACATTTCTTTTATGTAGATGCGTTTTGTATATTTCACAAACTTTGGATAAAAACTTTAGCCTCTCAAAAACACATTGTGCAACGGAAATTTCCTTCTCTAAATAATTTTGTTCTCATTTACAGCCAACCCATTAACTGAAAAAATGTCTATAAATTAAAATCAGGGAAGCAAATAACTTGAGTGTTATCTAAAAACTCTTTATGAACAATCTATGTCTTAGTGGAGTTCGAAAACTATGTTGTGTCAATCATTATACAATAACAAAAAGAAAGTTAAGATGGAATTCAAAAACATCTTTTTATTTATAAAATATATGTATAGCATATGATTAATTTTACATGCTTATTACATGTTAAAAGCTTTAATGTGTGATATGTATAATTATGACAAATATTTATACACGAACCATTTCAAACTTTTAACCCATAACTTCAATTTAAATGTGCCAGAATATTATCAGTTAATATCTAAGAAAATATCTTTCTCTTCTGAATTGAAACATTGATATTTTTAGTGCCAACTTTTTTTTTCATTCATTAGCGTAGCAATATTTCAGGGACTCCGCATGACTCTCCTTAAAATAACTCTGCAGGAACTTCAAATAATCAGACGAAGAAAACTTTGAAAGCCAAGAAAAAAGCAAAATGATCTAATTATGTATTTCATCCCGGGTGGTATAGAGTTACATATGCAATATTAAAGAAGCATTTTTTGTCCATGTTCGTACGCTTATCATGTTGACCTGTGAGTAAACGTTTTTGATACGTTTGGATTTTTAAGGTCATCGTTTATTCGTCTATTAGTTCTGCTCATTTCAAAATAATTTAACTTTGCATTTAAGATTAAATTCAAGTGATATCTGTATATTTGTAATCTGACAATAACACTCGTAATAAAATTAGGAGATTTTGTTTTATATTAATGAGTGTGTGTGTGCTACAACTTTCGTAAATATCCCTGTTATTAATAAATATTTTTTTCGAAGTGTATGATAGAAAAATAATATAAGAACAACTTAAATGGGATATTATATCTAATACTTTAGAAACTACACTGACTGAAGCATTTTAAACAAATTATAATTCCTTCATAATTTGTTTGACTTCATATGTTTCTTTCCTGGCAATGTATAATTACAGATCAAAATGTGAAATCGTACATTCTTCACTATTTTCCTCATGTGTACATTTACTAATTTATATTATTGTAGCTCCAAACATGTAAATAGGGAAAATTCTTGTAGAATAAATTGCATATAAATATGAAATACCACCGCACACTAGAAATATTTTTTTAAATCAAAATGAATTGCATTCATTTTGCATGGTAGCTATGTTTGTTGTGTTACATATTTCCTTCTTTTATATGCATTTTTTAGTAGGTAAGTTAATACGCAAACTCAATATAAAGGCCAGATGATGGCTGAATGGCTTAGGCCTTAGGCGCTGGCATTCAATATCTTAGCCTGAGGGTTCGAGTCCCCCAGATGACATGGATGCTTGTAGCTGATAACTAAAAAACCAGTCATAACATAAAGGGGATGAAACAATAACTTCAGAAGAAACTAAATTCCAAATTGCATTAAATAAGATTAAGTATGAAGTTCTTCATAGTTAAATAAGAAAATGCATGGAAATTCCTTTCTAGTCCAACTAAGTTACTTCAGCAGTTTGGGGTACAAAGTAGTCCCTTTAAAAATTCCCCGAGTACAAATCAAACATGCCTTCATACACTCTCAAAAAAAAAAAGTGTATATATATATATATATATGTAATATAACATAATACACAAAACCAAAAATAAATATCATAGGGTTTACTTTAAAATCATTATGTAAAAAAATAAACATTGGTATTTTCTGACTGAATTTTGTGCATTCATAACCAAAGGTAATATAAATAAATACTTTTTAGCAAGTGTTGTTTTATTATGAAACAAAAGACTGTCCATTTAAGTTTTATTCAAAATTACTTATTTTCTAAATCTTATATATTTATGTGCATTAGATATTATTCAAAAGATTAGGTAAAACCTACGAATGAAGCTGTAATCAGATGACTCGTATAATCCTGGACCTTTCAAAACTCTTCGGGAATTTCTTCGTAATTCAGAAAGTTGCAGACACAAGTATATTTAAAAATAATTAAATACTCTATTTAACAACTATAAAAATTTGATTTAAAAACATCAAATAAATAACATATATGTTTCATATAAAATAGGTTGAACCTAATCTTTATAAAATTTAGACAATGCGAATAATAAGAAACTCAAATTGCATACGAAAGAAATCATTGTATTTCTTCCTATTCTTAAATCTTGCTGAATTGACTCTTTTGAAACAAAATTTCTATCACATAGTAACTGTATTTGTTTTTAATTTTTGGCTAATAGAAAGGACAATTTGAAAGATTACTTGTAAGTCATGAGTTAAGCAGAAAAATGTTATATTTCCCGCTGATTAAACGGTAATGAATGAAAAATTTCAAATTTAACAAGTAAATCCTTTTATAATCGAGAATTATCGAAGTGTTGAAAACATAAATATTAGTTTAATTTGTACTTGAGAATGAGAGATTTCATACGTATTAAAGATGAAATACGTTGCTAAAATGTCACGCAAATCATTAGTTTTCGTATATTCCCGAAGGGGATCTTTGATTACACCAAAATCTACATATTTTTGTGATTTTTCTGAAGAGAAGAAAACACATTTGGCTTAATGATTCTTTTATTTGTATTCCGTTTCCAGTCTCCGCTTCATTGACGCATATATTAAGCTAATGAGAATATTTTTTTTTCATGAGAATTGATTATATATTTCCTATCAAACTGAAAATGAACTATGCATTGAGAATGCTTTTACTTTAAAAAGTCATAAATTAATGAGAATTTTAAATTTTGCATTTTATGTATACCATCTAATGTAAGTCAAATATTTTTAATGCCCTTTTCTTTTTATGCATGTAAAAGCTGGAATAGAATGCATGTAAACTGTGTCATTTTAGATGTATCAATTAAGAGTTATTAAAGTATTACGCAACATTTGCTTTCTCCTTCTACACTGGTTATGTAGAAATGAACATATGTACAAGGACCATTGTTAATGACATAGATAAAGCAATGACAACGTCTGTTTGAGCTAATATCTCGACCTCATCTAAAGGAAAACAAATGTTACTACGTTGGAAAAACGATTTTTTCTCTTTACAAAGGAGGTCAGATTTAATCAGTCTCTTTTAAATCAAAACGTGTTTGTGAAAATGTGAGTTGTTTGTAAAGTTGTTATCGCATTTACAATAGATCCATATATATAAATTAAGACAGTTAAATATTTATCAATCTTAATATCTTCTACGTAAAAGGCATAATGATTTTTGTATAGTGGCTATATTTTCTGCTTTTGTTCAAAATAGGCAAAAATAGTAAATCTTTCCTAATGTTTCGGTAACGTCATCTTTTACCATTGAAAATGGAGTAGTGAAAGCATATCCTTTCAATTAGGATATATATATATATGAGATAAGATGACCAGAATGGTCATCTCCTGTAATAAGCATCGTGGCCGAAAACAAAATGATTCGAATACAAGAACATATAACTTTATTCCAGCAATAACATGACATAACAGCGCAATGTCGAGCTTTCATCTGGCGAGCGTAGGAGTAGCTATCAACGGGTTGCCAGAAATTGGCGAGGTAGGTTAATATTGGCAAAGGACGGAAAGGTTACCATAGAGTGAAAGAACTCTGATTACAGACGATTAGAGGTGGTTAAAATTTATTACAGAATATCCCCTCCCCTATCTAAAATGGGCTTGGGGTTGCGGCCGTCGACTCCAAGACATTTCAGATAGCGAGAACAGGAAAGTTAGTAGTAGGAATAGTTGGTTGAAGTTGGTCCGAAAATCACGAATATTTTGCACTTTAAAATACAACTGAAAAGACATAAACATGGAAATATGGCATAACATGATAAACAAATATCTGGAGAAAAATAAAAATGGAATGGTACACTTAAATGAAAACACTAATAACAACAGATGTAAAGACGTTCCAAATACAGATACAAGTAAAAATATTGTGCAGGTCTCAGTCTCTGACATGTGTATCACAGTATGAACAGTTTTCAGAGTCCTGGACGGATACAGTTCAACTTCCAAAAGTCTCAAAAGTTATTTTTATTCACAGTCTTTAATCGTAGTATGGTTTAGTCGTTTTGGAATCTCCTGTGGTGTAGTCACTTTTTCAGAAAAATAATGTTCTTTGTTGTTTATGGTCAGTTTCACATTAGTTATTGATTTTTTTTTTACACAAAGCACTTTTTATATTTTATTTTTATCATTGGTTTTCAATTTCAATTTTTTTCTCTTTCTCATGTAAATAAAATATTAAAAGTTCTTTCAGCAATTAGTAGAATAAATTTACCAAATGCTGTCAAAATTAACTTCCAACATCAATACCAAACGTCTGGTACCGGATAATGCAAAAATTGGAACAAAAATACAAATTCCAACAATTGACACTAACATTCAATTATTGTAAAGAATAAAAAATCAAGACAATACAAACATAAATTTGAGGTATGTGACCTGTTGTTAGTACATCCTCGTGAGCGTTTACCAAAGGGAAGGTGCTTCCAACCTGAAACTCAAGTTGAGCAAACTGCACAAAATGAAAAGGGGCAGGCAAGTTTCTCAAACATGAGAGGGAAAGGCAACTGTTAAAAGGGAACATTTGAATAGTGGGAAGAGACAGGGAGGGCAGTGAGTAGAAACCCCTGTATAAAAATCAATAATATTTATCTAGTACATAGTATTTTTCATCTAAAATGTAGTAAGCTTCAAGAGTAAAAATAATTATGTGAGTTACACTAACGGGGTTTCTTCAAAATTAACTAGGATAGCGATAGGACAGGAATGCTAAAATAGAAAGATTAAGGATAGCTGAATGATTTTCATATTGGTTACTTATTCGTGGTGTAGTTTGAACTTCTCAGATGAATAGTAAAATCTCAATGTTGATGAATGTACAATTTCAGTGGGTTTTTTCGTGAGGTAATTTTCTTTATCAATGTCATAATTAACTTCAGATAATTTATTAATAATCTGGTAAGGTCCTGAATAAGGTGAGGTTAACTTTCTAGTGTTTGGGTATTCAAATTCCTCATATATTACCAAGTCTCCAGGTTGAAATTTAGATTCTTCAAATCTAGTATCATATCTCGTCTTATTTTTCTGGTGGTATTCAAGAGTTCTGGTTTTAGCTAAAGTTCTTGCTTCATTAAGTGGAGGATAAGTATTTTGGTCAATTAGAGAATCAAAAGGAAGTTTTCCAAATAATAAGTAGGCAGGGGTGAACTTAGTTACGGTATGAGGTGAGTTGTTATATTCAGTAAACAACTTGCTCTAGCACTTTTGTCCACGGAACCTTTTTAGAAGTAGAATTTACCTTACATTTTAGGCAAGTTTCAAGGGATTGATTTACCCTCTCCTCTTTTCCGTTGGTCTGGGGAAGATGAGAAGAAGTCAAAAGTTGTTTCACATTATGATTTTTAAGAAATTTTTTGAATCTGGATGATGTAAAAGCTGCGTTTCTGTCGCTTAACACTTTCTCTGGAATTTGCACATTAAAAATTTGACTAAAAATTGACACTAAAAATTTGACAATTTGCATATGTTTCTGAAGTTACGCTCTTTGAGGGAAATGCCATACATATCGGGTTGCATGATCAATCCCTATATGCAAGTATTTTATGGTTGATTTGTAATAATTAAACCCTCCTACTGTATCAATAGATAAACCTTTCAAAAGGTTGATCAGTTGAGGGCACGTCTTGCAGGAGTCCAAATCGTTTCTGTTTTTTCTTTTCATTTAACTGGCAAATATGACAATGTTTCACGAAATTTCCTATATCTTCACTAATATGGGGCCAATAATATTGAGGGGTAATTAAATTTAGCATAATTTGAACTCCTGTATGTCCAAAATTTTCATGGGTATTAGTTAACAATTTTAATCTTAAGGATTTAGGTACTACAATTTTACAAATGTTCTTTTTCTTAATTACCATCATGCCATTAATTTCTTTATAATTTTTACCACACACATTGTCAATTTTCTGTTGTTGAATTATTTCATTCTTATCTAGTAAATGTACATAGTGTTGGAGATGTTGAGAAACGGGATGTCTTGAAAGCATATCTGCATCAATGTTGGTAGAAACCTTCTGATATCTAATTTCGTAGTCATACATGCTCAATTTAAGGGACCAGCGGAATAACCTACCCTTTAAATTTTTAACATTTTTTAACCAAACAAGTGCCGCATGATCAGCATGTATGACAAATTTTTGCCCATGGAGATAATAATGAAATTTGTCTAATGCATCAACAATGCCTAAACATTCCAATTCTTTAATCGCATAATTCTTTTCATAATTCTCAAAGTTCTCGAATGGTATGATACAGGGTGAAGAATATTATTTTCATATGGTTGCTTCAAAACAGATCCAACAGCACTTTAGGAGGCATCAACATAGAGGTGGAATAGTTTACTAGAATTGTATAACTGTAACACTGGTTTTGATATTAAGATTTCTTTCAACTCATCAAAAGCTTGTTGACATGTTTCCTTCCAATGCCACACAACATTCTTTTTCAGTAATCTATTAAGAGGAGCTCTAATTTTGGCATAGTTGGGAATGAATCGGTGATAAACATTTACACTACCTAGAATTCTTTGTAACTCTTTGGTATTACTAGGATTTTTCAATTTTTTAAATATTTTCAATATTATGATTATCAGAAATTACTCTACCATTTTTTACTTCATAACCTAGAAATTTTATCTGATCTTTAGCAAACACACATTTCCCTTGGTTTAATTTAATATTTTCTCTTTTAAACACTTCACATAATATACTTAAATGTTCTAAATGTTCTCTCTGAGAAGAAGAATAGACAATTATGTCATCAAAGTAATTACATGCAAAATCAATTTTGTTTTTTTGTTAAAATTCGCCTAATGGTTCTGTTAAAAATGGCTGGAGCATTTTTTAGTCTAAAGGGGAGCTTTAGCCACTAGAATAATCCAAAGTTTGTACTGAAAGCCAGCTTTTCAGTATCTGCGGGGTGAATGGGAATATGCCAGAAACCCGATCTGAGGTCAAGAGTAGAAAAAGTTTTGGCGTTACTCAATTTATCTAATAAAGTATCAATTCTGGGAAAAGGTTCTGCATCTGTTTTAGTAAAGGAATTCAATTTTCGATAATCAATGTACAATCTCGTTTTCTTACCCTCCTCACGTTTGAGTACCAAGCACACAGGTGAACTGTATGGGCTGCAACTTTCCTTAATTATGCCAGTTTTCAACAATTGATCAATTTGTAATTTAATTTCCTCCTCTTCCTTAGGGGAAGTTCTATAGGGTCTTAGAGAAACAGGCAAGTTAGATGTTAAATTAATTCCTTGGGGTTCAATTTAATACAACCAACATCATATTTACTCTTGGAAAATACAGATGAATTTTTAATTAACACGTTTTCTAAATTATTTTCTTTTTGACTAAGATTCTGCGAAACAACATTGGTTACAGAGTCCAAAGTTTTAGGTATGGTATCGTTTAGAATTATATTCTCATTATCATTTTCATAGTTATTTTGTACAAAATACTCAGATTGAGGACTGGACTTATTTTGACTGTTGAACAGTCCACATTGAAATTGAATATGGAGTGACATATTTGCTTTTGGCTTATTACCTTCATTGTTAATTATCACAGATATTTGTTTAACCTTTAGGTTTTTACAATCAATATCAATTTCATAATTTTTACATTCATTTAGACCTAATATTACATAATCTAAGTTATTATCAATTACATATAAGACAACATCTCTAACAATGTTACCTATTTTCATCTTAACCTTACATATTTTTTCCATTACGATATGACCCTGAGTTTGAACTACTCTTATACCTTTTACTCTGGTTATTTTAAAATTTAACTGTCGAGCAGTTCTGGTGGACATCACTGACAAAGTTGCGCCACTGTCTATGACACAGTCTACATATTTATTGTTTGACAAATAACCTGACACTTTCAATAGTCAGGAATTAGGAGTATTCCTTGAGGGTGGTTCAATTACAAGGGATCCTTTCATTATCAGCTCTTCCATTCTAAATGGACATATTTGATGCAAATGAAAAGCATTTGGAATACCTTTTTCTGTACACACTCTACATGTAGTGGGAGACAAAGTAGATGAATTATCATAATTATGATGGCTAGAAAATCTAGGGTTATTGCTCTCATAGTTAGGATTAGATGCTCTTTAGTATCGGTAGTAATTATGAGGTCATTGGTAAGTATTTTGCCTCGGGGCATAAGTTCTAACATCATTTGTATATCTTGGTACATCTAACCTATTCCAAGTTTGGAAATCATTCATAAAGTAACTGTTTCTGTTTTGAATTTTGGGAGTTCTAACAAAGGGAATCATAATATCTGGGTGAGTCATTTCTAGGTTGTGGATCTTCCCTTATTTTTACCAGTCTGTGAGCTTGATCAAGCCAAACAATTGGGTCAAAAGGCGAATTAATAGTCATTAATGATTTTAGTTCTCTGGGGAGGCCATCTGTCAAACCTTCTATTATCATTTCATTACTCAGTTTTAAATTTCTCCCAATCTCTAATATTTTCCTAAAACATTTTGTAATATCATCGCCATTATCATTAAATTTTAACCCTGTCAATTCAATAAGGGTGGTTAAAGTAGGGGTAAAAAGTTTTTCTTTTAATACCGTCACTAATTCTTCAAAATTATTAAATTTATAACAATTCTGTATATACACGTCAAGTGCGTTACCCTTTACAAAAAGCGAAAAATTTTGTAATTTCCCCTGTTAATCTCTATTCCCTTCAATACACTTTTTATCAAAATAATTTAACCAAGAGTTTATATCCATATTGCCGTCTGAATCGAAAGGCACAATATTTAATTCTGTTTCACTACTTTCGATTCTCAAAGAATCGTCAAGCTCAGTATTTGGTTTGGCAGTCGCCATTTTGTTGTACAAATATAAGATATCAAAACGAAAATACTTAAATTATTTCAAATACAATAATTAACATAATTATATCATTTCAGAAAACAAAAGAAATTCATTGATTGAGATATTATAAGAATTAAAATATTATGGCGAAAAATCCGATGATAAGAATGTTACACATAGAAGTAGTAGAACAAATTCTTGAGGATTTTTTGATTATCTGCAGAGCGTTCGGCGTGCATGCAGAAATCAAGGCAAAAATGAAAAAAAAATCACAATCTTGAAACTTGGAACACTTCCTTGAGGTATGACGAAAATCTTCACTGAGTAATCAAATCACAGCAGAGTAGCTTTCTTCTTTCATCGATGACTTGTTAAGAAACGAAAGTAAGCAATGGAGACAAAGAATACATTCTGCTGTGGACGATTTCTTTTAACTTGATCCAAATCGAAACGTGTTCCAAACGCCGAACTTGGTTCTTGATCCTGTCCGACTGGTGAGATGACCGGAGTGGTCATCTCCTGAAATAAGCATCGTGGCCGAAAGCAAAATGATTCGAATACAAGAACATATAACTTTATTCCAGAAAATAGCATGACCTTACAGCGCAACGTCAAGTTTTCGTCTGGCTAGCGTAGGAGTGGCTATCAACGGGTTTCCAGAAATTGGCGAGGTAGGTTAGTATTGGCAAAGGACGGTAAGGTTACCATAGAGTGAAAGAACTCTGATTACAGGCGATTACGGGTGGTTAAAATTTATTACATACATATATACAGTGGAATCTCGATCTATTGTTTTTCAAGGGACCGATTGAAATGAACGATAAATACGGAAACATAACAAAGCAATATGATCATTGGGACTGGATAAAATGAACGGTACATACGGAAAAACGATGGATCCGAAAACGATCGATCGAGATTCCACTATATACACTGAAGTGCCACTGAATTAGGGATACCTACCTAGCAACGAGTTGGGCCTCCTCTGGCCTTGATAACGGCTGCCACACGACGAGGCATAGCTTCAACAAGTTTCTGGAAACGTTTCACGGGAATGGCTTGCCAAATATTGGCTAAAGCTGTCCATAATTCAGTAAGGTTCTTTGGTGCTGTGTGATGGCCTTTCACGCCTTGTTTCAAAACATCCCAAAGATGCTCAATAGGATTTAAGTCTGGGCTTCTAGGTGGCCAATTCATGACAGAGAAGTCAGAGGAATGCTCATCCAACCAGCCAGTAGCCAACCGGGACTTGAGAGGTACAGTTGTCTTGCTGGAAAACTCCATTACCGTGCGGATAACAGAACAGCATAAACGGATGGAGATGATCACCCAGCAACTCTACGTACCGAATTGCATTGAGGGAAGTTGGTACACACACCAAAGATCCCAAACTGTGTCACGAAAAAGCACCCCAGACCATGATTCAGCCACCATGTCCTTGTACAGTTCCAGCCAGGCATGCAGGATCCATGGCTTCATGAGCCTGACGCCATATTCTCAGCCTCCCGTCGGCGTTAAGTACTCGGAATCGAGACTCATCACTCCATGCTACTCGTTTCCAGTCCTCTACACTCCAGTCTCTGTGTTCTCTTGCCCAGGCAAGACGTGCAGCCCGATGGCGAGTATAGAACAACGGTACTCTCGTAGGTCGACGGCTCCCGAAACCCATACGGTGAAGCGAGCGTTGCACAGTCCGTTTATTGACTGTACGACTGGCACCGTCATTAAACTGGGTGGTAATTTGAGTTAATGTTTGGCTTCGCTGGCTACGTACAATACGTCTGAGCCGTCTCTCACCACGCGCTGTCAAGGCTAATTGTCCTTTGCAGTTTGCCCGTTCGCTAGTTTTTTTTCCACCATCTATGTATTCTTGGTATACTCTTGACTCTGTCGACCTTGAAAATCCTAGCTGTCTGACGATTTCGGAAATTGAATGGCCCATGCGTCGCGCACCTACGATTTGTCCGCGATCGAAGGAGTCTAAATCGGGCAATTTACCCATACTGGTAATTCCAACAACTAATTCAGAACAACCACAGTACGCGCTATATATGCAGTTACCACAGCGCCCTCACTTGCGCATACATGATGCGCAGCGCTACACAATTTGCATAGGCTTTGCTATCTCTAATTGAGTGGCACTTCAGTGTATAATGTCTCCTAAAAGTTTTCGTACACTTACGATTTTCAATGGAATAGGGGTCTATCCATTAATTAAAATGAATATTTCAGAATGGGTACTTAATAAGAAGATCTATAATCTATTCTTAACAAAACTACATGAAATATTTTGAAAACATAGTAAAACTTTATTTTTAAGAAACCAATAATCCAAAAGTAACAAAAACTTTATCTCACAAAAGTCATCTTACACTTGTAAAAAATCTCTACATATTAGTATATATTCTGATTTTTCGTTAAATTAATATTTAGTAGGATATCCTTTAGCATCCACAGCAGCTTTTAAACGTCTCGGAATAGATTGCTTTAGTTCTTTTGTTATTTTTTCATCAATGCTCATCTATTCTTCCATCATAATTGTTTTTAGTTCGCTTTTCGTGTGAATGTCGCGTTTTCGTACTCGAACCTCCAGTTCTCTCCAAATATGTTCTGTTGGGTCGATACCTGTCGATTGAGGTGGTGTTTTCAAAACTTGTGGACAGTTATAGAGACACTATAGGCGAACATTGAGAGCAGTGTGCTTAGGATCGTTATCTTGATAAAAAAACAAATTTGTTTCCAATACCCAAATTTTGGACAGATAATTTTAAATTGTCTCTTAAAATATTTATTTAAACAGCATGATGCATTATGCCATCAATAAATACCAAATTACCTAGTCCTGATGTTGACATGCACCCCCACACTAGGACACCTCCACCGCCATGTTTAACAAGTTCTTGTGATTAAGTTCCTCATTTTTTCTTCTCCATACAATTACACACTCGTGGGAACCGAAAATTTTAAACTTGCTTTCATTAGCAAATAAGACATTATTCCAATACGTTTGGGGCTTATTTACCATTGATAGTGCGAAGGAAAGCCTAAGATTTCTGTTTTTCTCACTCACAAAAAATTTTCTACGGGCAGAACGCCCATGTAATCCAGCTGCTTTGAGAACTCGTCGAACAGTTTCAGGTGAAATTGAAGTAGAAAATGTCTCATTAAGTTCTGCAGAAACTTTTACTGCACTCAAACATGGATTTTTCACAAATTTTCTAATTATAAATCTCTGATTACTTTTTGTTAACTTTGCCGGACGACCTTTTCTTACCTTGTTTTCGATCCGATTTTCTTCTTTAAAGCGTTTTATCACATACTGCACAGTAGAATGGGATAAATTAAGTAATTTAGCAATATTCCGAACTGATTTACCACTATTATGATGAACAATAATCAATTTTCGAATGCGCTTTTTTTTTTTTTTTTTTTTTTTTTTTTACACGATTACGAGTCATTTTTAAATAATAAATATAGAATATTACGGAGTAGGCAAGCAAAAAAAAAAAGCCAGGCGATAATTTTAATTATGAATTTATTGGAAAATATTTCAGTGTACGATGACTTTTGTGAGATAAAGTTTTTGTTACTTTTTGATTACTTGTTTCTTAAAAATAAAGTTTTACAATGTTTTCAAAATATTTCATGTAGTTTTGTTAAGAATAGATTATAGATCTTATTATGAAATACCCATTTCGAAATATTCATTTTAATTAATGGATAGACCCCTATTGCATTGAAAATCGTAAGTGTACGAACACTTTTGGGAGCCACTGTATATACAAGTGTGTATATATATATATATGTATATATATGTATATATATATATATATATATATATATATATATATATATATATATATATATATATATATATAATATAATATAATATACAGAGTGGAATCTCGATCTTTCATTTTTCAAGGGACCGATTGAAATGAACGATAAATGCGGGAAAACGATAGATGCGGAAACATAACAAAGCAATATGATCGTTGGGACTGGATAAAATGAACGACACATGCGGAAAAACGATGGATCCATCGAAATTCCACTATATATATAATGTGTGTGTGTGTGTGGGGGGGGGGTTCGTTCGTTCGTTCGTTCGAGAGATATTTCTGCTCTAGAACCTTGAAAAGATCTTTCGATTGTCAAGTCCAAGACCCTAAAAGTCACAAATAACGTGTATTACATTCTAGTTACATTTATAGCATGGAACTTATTGCAATGCATAATTTAGAATCGCAGAAGAGCCCTTCAGTGATATTTCTTAACGACGTTTCCTGGGGGTGAGAAAAACAGATATCTCACTTAGATTTTACTCTGGAAATATTTGTCATCCACCATTCCATATCCCTATATTACTTTTCAGCGGAAACTGAAGGACTTGTCTCCCCCCTACCACCACCACAACCACTACCACCATTCTCACTATTACCGTGTGTGTGAAGGAAGAAGGGAAGCGTGGTAAAGGACGTAGTCACTCTCAGTTTGAATGAAATGTCGTTGGAAGAGTATGATGAGGAAAATAAGTTGCCGTCATATATGGCATGGTACACTCCAAAATGCTCTTGACTGCCAGCGAAAACATTGTAACATATCTAGATATGAAAGAAACACCTTTCATTTAAAGTATGTATTAGGTACTTCTATTAATTACAAAATGGTAAAACGTGCATTTGTTTCTAACACAACTGAAAACGAACAAAAAAATCCTCGTGACTCTCTGGCATACGTGATATCTATTATGAGCAGTATTTTACGCATGCTTTTATATTTATACATATAAAGTAAATGCTTATGATTAATTTCGTTTTTAATGCATGCATAAGCTAGTCTATGCTCATAAAAAAGGAAACAGATTTACGTGTTCCAGTGATCCTTCAGGATGAAATATGTATTTTCAGTAAATTAATTTTACCAGTTGGTACATATTAATCAGCAATTATTATGGATATATCGTGCAAGAAATTGGCATTTTTAATGTACATATTCTAAATTTAAGGAGCATGTAAGAAAATGTTGCAAATAGATATATTCCATTCAGATACAAATGCCTTCATTTAGTTTAGCCAGGAACTACTGTTAAAAACGAAATTTTTCAGAAGATCACAGACGTTGTAATTTTCATGCGGTCTGTCTCTAGCATTTTTTTTTTCTTTGCCATTTAAATCTTTCATCCCTTTCATATTGAACAAAATTCCAACATACATTGCATTAGAATCCATTTTCAAAATGTATTTATTGATTTCAAATGTTCTGCATCATTTGGAAATGTAGGAAATAATCTACAATCCATTGTTAGACAATATAAAAATATTGTATAAAAATACGTTAACAGGTACATGCATATAATGAATGTATTTAAATTCACGTCTGCGAAAAAGTGCAACTTTACTTTTCCGGTGCAACTCAACTGCTTCGCACACAAAACGCAATTTGATGAGCCGAAAGTTTAGTTGATGGATTTTGAAGTTAGTGTATGGCGAGATCACGTGGATAATTCTGTGGGAACCTTCCCTGATATCAGAGAGAAGTGTGAAAAGATTACGATTAATAATAAGGGTTTTACTGCTTTCAATAATCTGCTGCAGAGTTTAGGAATGAATAGCCATTCCTTGTCATGAATTATCGGATTCTGATTAATTGCAGCCTCGAGTGATTCCTATTGTCATGCAAGGACGACGCGGGCCCAATTAATAGCTAATGATAAAAAAAAATTATCACTAAGCACTGCGGTGTCGGAGAACTTAAACTCACTACATCTATAGTATATCATGTGTATGTGTTCAGATATATAATTTGTGTGTGTGTGTATGATTCAATAATATAAATAAAGGGAACAAATAAATATATATTGACATGCATGCTTTTGCACGTGGGTTATAAAGAAATTGGAGCAAATTCATAGCTATTGGAAGAAATTCATAACTAACACACACACGCACACGCACACACACACACATATATATATATATATATATATATATATATATATATATATATATATATATATATATATATATATATATATATATATATATATATATACACACAGGGTGTCCATAATTAAAGTCCCACTTTCAAAAGGCTGCAAAAAAAGAACCACTGGTCAGAATGACTTCAAATTTGAACTGAATATACTGGAAGAAGGGGGAAACGATTTGGCATAATAAAAAAAGTTCCAAAGTGTATCAATAGATGGCGCTGTAAGCGGCATAACGAAAGTGGATTCGGCTACAAGTGACATTTTAAATCGAAATACGACGGCTTTGGCATGAGTTGCGCAGTAAACCAACTATAGTGTTCAATGTGCATGTGTGTTTGGGTCGTTTGACGGAAAAAATGACTTCTAAGTCAGTCAACAGTTGTGGCACTGTTAGTGGAAAGTCCATCCACCACGGCAAGGTCGTACCACATTGGATGGAAAAAATTGGTTTTTAATTGTCCTTGGGCCAAAAACCGCATAAAAAGCAACAATGAAAACGCCTGTTAATTATCGCTAGACTTGCGGCAGACAGGTTCAATATGCTTTCCACCATTGTCCGCCGCAAGCTGAAAGCGATAAACAGCATGTTCCACAACAGACCGGATTGTCTCAGGGGTGACGTTGCGAATGTGTTGCGTAATCCGTGCCTTTAATTCAGCTAAATTTGCAATCGGGCCACTATACACAGCATTTTTAATATAACCCCACAGCCAGAAGTCACAAGGATTGAGGTCTGGGGATCTTGGAGGCCAGGCTGTTGGACAATAAGTCGATTATTGATAAGTCGATTATTTCCGAAATGCCTCTTGAGCAGTTGCACGACTGGCTTTGCGATGTGCGGAGGAGCGCCATCTTGCATGAAAATGATTCTATCCAGATATGCACGCTGTTGAAGTGTTGGAATGACCTGGCTGCGCAAAAGACTCTCATACCATTTACCATTCATGGTACAGGTAACAGGACCCACAGGACCTATCTCCTCGAAAAAAAATGGGCCTACCATACACGATGCCGTCAACCCGCACCACACAGTTACCTTTGGCAAATGCATCGGTACTGGTTGAGTTGCGAATGGGTTTTCCTTTGCCCATATCCTGCAATTTTGTGTATTGACAAACCCGTGGAGGTGGAAATGGGCTTCATCTGTCCACAAAATGTTCCATGGCCATTCATTGTCCACTTCCATGCGAGCGAGAAATTCCAGAGCAAACGCCTGTCTTCTCGGCAGGTCAGCAGGAAGCAACTCCTGAACATGTGTAATTTTGTATGGATAGCAATGCAGGATATTGCGTACAATTTTGTGAACCGTACTCGCAGGCATGTCTAAACATCGGGCAATACCACGTGCACTGCACGTTTGCACACCACTGCTCGTCCCTTCCGCTAATGCTGTGGCCACATCTTCTACCACTACTGACGTCGAAGCAATTGATTTCCTCCCTCTGACAGATTTCACTTCAAAAGAACCTGGTTCTTCAAATTTCTGAATCATATTCCTCTGACCCTTTGCAGAAATCGGACCACAGCCTTTTTTCATTCTCTTTAATGACCGGAATTTCTTTAAAGCTGCAGGCACACAGTTGTCGTTCTTGTAGAAGAGCTTCACCAGAAGAGCGCGATCCTTCATTAAGAGACTCATGACAAGCTACTCAGATACAATATGATGTGAACGCCACATATCCCGCGCTTTTATACCACATGCAATGTGTCGTGCGCATGAGTGTCTTTTAATTAGTTTGCATAGTATGTCGCTTTCCGCACCATCTATTGATACATTTTGGAAGTTTTTTTATTATGCCAAATCATTTCCCCCTTCTTCCAGTATATTCAGTTCAAATTTGAAGTCATTCTGACCAGTGGTTTTTTTTTTTTTTGCAGCCTTTTGAAAGTGGGACTTTAATTATGGACACCCTGTGTATATATATATATATATATATATATATATATATATATATATATAATATTATTAACAACCTATAATCGCCCATTCTGAACTTTCTCTCTGTTCTGGTAACCCCTTTTTCGACTCCTTGGCGAAAACGCCTCACCTTTCCACACGCTAACTTCCTCCGCCAATTCTGGCAACCCCTCTGAGCTAATATATATTTTTTTTTTTTTTTTTTTTTTTTTTTGCGCTTTTACGGAGACGCGAGCTGGCTCCAAACTGATTAAGATGTGCTAATCTTTACGTCAAATAAACTTCAATTATTCGTTATGATTTGGAATCTTTTGTTACGGCCTCTATTGCAGTATTTTCACGAGATGTCCATTCCGGACATCTCATATATATATATATATATATATATATATATATATATATATATATATATATATATATATATATAAATACTATCTACCAATAAGTATCTGGACACCTGTGATAGAAAAGAAGAACAAAATTTATTCATATTCAATAGTTGGTAGAGCCTCCACGAGAGGCAATTACAGTCTCGACTCTCTGGGGCATGCTTTCCACAAGTCCTTGTATGATGGCTAGTGGTATTTTCTTCCTCTCGGCTTGAAGAAACTTGCTCGACAGCTAGCGTTGTCGTCCTGGCAGTAATATGGGTCCAACCCGTAAAACTGCCACAACGTAAGAAGCATAACGTCATCCAAAATATTGTAGTCGGCGTTGGCGTTGATCTTACCAGGAATTGGGACCATGGGTCCCAGTCCATACCAGGCGAAACATCCCCAAAACATAATTCCATCTCCGCCGAACTTTACTGTGGGGAGAATGCATTCTGGCAGTAGGCGTTCTACAGGCAGACGCCAGACCCAGACCCTAACATCCGAACGGTAGAGGGTAATCCTTGATTCGTCGCTCCAAAGAACCAGTTTTCACTGATCACGGTCCATTTTCGACGTGCTTTGTACCACATTGACCGAGCAGGGCGGTTGGACTTTGTAATTAAAGGCTTATGAGCGGCAGCACGACCATGGAAACCATTCAAATGTGCTTCTTTACGGTTGGTATTCATCGAAACAACACCCCAGATGCCTGCTGAAACTCATGGGGTTTGTGGGCCATTGGTTGAGTGCGGTTCTTCCGAATTCCTTTGCACAGCACCCGTTGGTCTCTGCCTCCCAGTTTTGTGGGTCTGCCGACTCGGGGTACATTCCGACAATCACCGATCACCTTCCACTTCTGAATCACATAGGCCACTGTCGATTTTGGGTAATTCAGCTCGCTAGATAGGTTCCTTAAGGATCGGCCATTTCTGTGATACCCGACGATTACACCTTTCTCAAAATCAGATAAATCTGCACTTCGTGCATCTTGCATACGACTAATTGCAATGTTTTTTCCTACACGATATTTAACGGCGGAGGGCGTGACGTATATCAGGACCGCAGATATCGTCATTTGCATGGGTGTCCAAATACTTATTGGTAGATAGTGTATATATATATTTGGAATTTCAGAATTTTACCGTAATCACATTTTCACATCTTTCTTCTCAGGCTAAAGAACTATAATTATTAGTTCGAAACAGTTGCAACTTTTTAGTTTTATTGAGGATTTCAAAATGTTATATTCTACTGCTTTCCATTGTAGAGTTCTCTTCGAATATCAATTTTTTCCCCATGTATCAAGCCTTAAGCGTAAAGTGTTTTTTATAAAAACATAAATAATTCATAACGTAAATTCAGTTTGTAACACAGATGGGTATTAATGCAGCGGAAAATACTTAATTTCCAATTATAAAAGAACTTCATCGGCAAAATCTGGCTGAACTCCAAGTAGATGGAGTTTCTAGACCGTACAGTCAAGTGGATCTCAAATGGCAATCTGGAGATTTTCTTGATAAAATTATTAAGATCTTTTCCACACTTTTATCAATTTGTCATGCTCAATTTCAAAATAATTAGAAAACTGATGAATATGTTTACTTAGTGAAAACTGGCGTTATATTAGACAGTTTGAATGATGTATGTTTGGCTGTCAATGACTTTGTTTGCGTCAATAATTCAGGTAAATCAGTAGCTAGAGTATAAATGTTAGGATAAATCATTTTAGGTTTTCATATTTCGGGGTCTTATTTAGGAGATCTTTGTGAAACACTTTACCATTTTGCAAAAGTAGATTTTTATATTCAGTTAAAAAAAATTAAAGTTGTCCGTGAATCATGTAGAATGCTAACCAGAAAGTCTATAGCTTGACAACTTACTGCATAATACCTTTTTTCACCGTCAATTTACAACAGCTTCTAAAACATTTGACAGCTGGATTTAGAGGAAAGAGATGAAATATTCAAATTTCTGATAACAATAATCTAATTCCCGAGTTAATTTTGAGACTTTAAATTTTTGCTGTATTTATTAATAACGTAATTTAAAATCTAAAAATTCTGTCACTAGAATCATCTTTAGAACACATAAATCTGTTTCCTTTTTATGAGCATAAACTAGCATATGCATGCATTAAAAACGAAATTAATCATACGTATTTACTTTATATGTAAAAATATAAAAGCATGTGTAAAAGATTACTCATAATAGATAGGCATATTTACATACACTTTCAAGTCATATCTCAGATAGCAAATATTAACTATAATATCTAGACAGCCGCAGCAAACAATCTTTTTGCCCGAGCAACTGCTAGATGAAAGCACCGAATCTTTATTAGTGGAAAAGTCTTGAAATTTCGTAAGAAGCATTTGATAAGAGATAGGTCTCAATTCAGTTTATTTTGTTCGTCTGTTTCGAGTAAATAAAAACTAAAAAAATATTTTGGACTTCTGGAATAAGTAGTTAAGATTTCTATATGATGAATCTCTACGTTTTAAAATTATATTATTATGCATTCCTTTTTTAATTTATTTTATTACGTTATTGTACTCAACTTACTTGTTGAAATATAAATTTGGGAAAGGAAATTAGATATTTTATGTTTAACGCAAGTCATTGTACTTGTTATTTTACATACAAAATTGAATGCAATACTGTGCATAAATAATATTCATATAAATTAATTTTCCTTATGCACGGTAGTTTATGAAACTCTCTTTGATAAAGAATCGATAGTCCCATATCAGCCATACAGACATCTATATATTGCTTAGATTGATACACTCGCATCGTATAATAGTCAGCTTCCACTGCGTAAGCTCGTGTTAGAAGCACGATTACTTGCCATGGACGTTCTTGTACTCACATCTGATAGGGAGTGATGTTATAACACGTATATGGTGTTCTCAAAATATAGGAACCAGCAAATTCACAGTGCGTAATGGGTGAAAGTTGAAAAGAAAAAGGCCTACCATGTTAGAAAGTTACCAAGTTAATATTATTATTATGTTGTCCCGATTCCTTAGCAGCAATTAGCTTGGTTAAGATGAATAAAATGTCAAATACGTCGACAAAAGATAAAATATTTTTGCTTAAGTAAGATATTAATATAAGTTGAAATGATTAGAACTTTATAAAAATGTTATTCTAGAAGAGTTAGAAATAAAATAATTTTCTATGCATTTTTACCGCCAACAAAAAAAGTTTTATATTTGCCTCTCAATGTTCATTTGAAAAATCAACAGCATATTTATTTTTTTATTTTAAAAGTCTTAATCATTACAAATACCAATAAGTAGTTTTTCCAAGAACTATGTATATTTTCTATTTTAGTGATTTTTACCATGCTTATTTCTAATATTTATATTCCAGTAGACTTCAGTACCTTTTTAAATAGCATTCAGCAAACTTTTAATCATCATACCACTGCTAAATATAATAATAGTTATCGTAATTTAAGATGTGACATTATTCAACACGTAGTATTATTCAACAATAACAAGACCAACAAGCATACCAATAAAATGTCAGTTATGATTCAACTACAAAATATAGAGAGTAGATGTTATTTAAATTGGAGTGAAATAGATATTTTCAATATAGGAATTTAAATGTGATAATTTATATTATGATAACATGTTCCTAATCTACAGACCCAAAATATGTCTATTAATGTGTCTGTCACATTTTGAACTGGATGTAAATTAAGAACCAAAAGAAGCGCTTTTGTAATTACTTTATACAGTATACGTAATTTTTCTATTTACTGCTTAAAGATTAGGCTGGTCTAAAGTATTTACCGTGAATGAAAATCTCTTAGAAAGGATTTTTTATAAGTCACGACGATAGTAAGTTGAAAACGAAGCCAAAAACATACTTAAAGAGTAATTCTACAGACAAAATAGGATAAATATTCCCTCTAATGGGGTGCAATTAATAAGCTAAATAACTGATATTATGCGACATTACATTTAACTTAAAAAAAATTCTTAAAAATGCGTGTAATTATTTTATATTTGATAACTAACCAAATGAAATTTTAAGCATTTAAAAACGTATTAAAGATAGCTATTTTGGTTTTTTATATATATATATATATATATATATATATATATATATATATATATATATATATATATAAAATATGAAAATATTCAAAACTTTAATTCCCCCGGCCAGTGAATATTCAGCTTGTGCCAGAACTGTACCACTAATTAAAATTTTTAATATTTGTGGTGAAATTTCAAATTTTAATTCAAGTTTTTCAAATTTGTTATTTTTTCAAAATTTTAATAATTGTGACATGTTATTAAGTTCCAGTCATTTCAGTTTCCCTCACTAAATTTATCCTACATAAGAAGAAAATAATTTTTTTTTTCACTTGGAACAGTTTTCATATTTTGTCGGTAAATATTCTAAATATAAATATTGCAAAAGTATTTAGGATCGTGAAAATTCTTTTCAGAGCGTGGAATATATCGCGGGGAGAAACGAATTAATTGCAATTCCATCTTTCTTTGGCCAACATCCCACCCAGATGAGATTCGGGGAAAAGATAAAAATAGTTTCAGCACAGAGCATCATCTTGACATGTGTGGATGTCAGCGCCTTAGCAGATGATGTGTGTTAAAATAACCACAAATAAAAAAAGACATTAAGGGAAACGTGTTCGTTTTTTACTAACGTGAAATTTTTCCGTAGTTCATTGGAATGAACGGATGACTGCGCACATAAACATCCACAAATACAGACCTCATGTGAAGTATTTAAAGAACAGCGGGAAAAAATGAAACAGGAAGGAGTGACAAGTCGAAAAAGAAAATAACCTATAAAATACAACGCCATTGAAATTAATAAACAATATAGAAAAATACAAAATATTTCATTAATAATACAGAAAAGTTCAGTTTCATTGAAAAGTGGTATATTTAATATGAAAAATTGAAGCATTGAAAAATGTAAAAGAAAGTTTCTGCTTGGCTTTTCACCTCTGATGCTTCAGCCCTAATTTGTAGAAAATGCTTAAAGCAAAATCTCCTTTGCAGTTTCAAGGCGCCAAAGCAATTTCTGTTAACAAAATACCTGCTTCCTTTTGTGCTAAAATGTTAGATTAATAATTTCAAATTTTTAAATAAATCTTACACTTTTAAAAGAAAAGGATTAATTCCATTTGCATATGTTAATAATTTCCCATTCCCAATAAGTTCAGTCTTTAAATTTTTCATAAAATAAATTACTATTCTACTATTTATATCCGATGGTGGAGATATATTACTGTGAGCTATTTGATGAATTTCTCCATTCCTGCATATTTTTTTAAGTCATTTAATAGAACTAAGCTTAGAAAAGTTTTCAGAACTTCCATTTTCTAAGAGTTACGCAACTGATTATTAAATTACTTTGTTTTTACATTCTTTCCAAGGTCTGTTATTACGTTATTTTATGAAACAAAATTATATTTAGTATATCAGAACGTTTTTATTTATTTTGAAAATTACTCTTAGAAGTAGAATATTTTTGACACAACATAGCGTGTTTGTGAAAGAGAGACCTTGGAGATTTCTTAGGAATAGGTAATCAGGTACTTTTTTTAAATAAAAAAGATGTAGCTGGTAAGTGTACATTATAATCATCTCAAATACTGCACGCTTTTTTAAAGCTATTTCTTTTGATAATTAATAATTTGAAAAAAATATCATCTGGGGGAAAGGCACCTTTGAGAATTTTCTCACCATTGAGAATCCTGTAGTTGGTTGTAGCTCATTAATTGTTTGTGCTTTAAGAAAAAATAAGAAATGTTTAAAATCATTGTTTTTCAAAAATGTGTTAATATTAAAGAGAAGGCCAGATCAAAATTTAGTGCTGTAAAGAAGCGTATTTTAAAAAAACATGAATTTTTTAATTAATCCTGTTTTAAATTCATATTTAAGAAATTCATTTAAAAAAATTCAAACAGTGTATTGGGGCTCAATTGTAACTACTTTCGAGAAAGCATTACTTGAATTTTTTTACGTTTCCAAAATTTTAGGTGGGTGCATCTTTGCTTGAATAGAAAACTACATTTATTAAAGGTAACTTGATTATGTATTTGCTTCATTTATACATCAATTACACAGGCCTGCGATGAAAAAAATACAAGGGAACTGACAGCTGAACATTATGTATTTTTTGGTGCTGATTTAAAAAAAATAATGAAAAATTTCTATCACGTCACGTTTTCGTGAAAAATTCAATTTTACTTTGATTTTTATGAACATCTACCATAATTTTTTTTTCGGCGTTGAATTTCTTCCCTCCCTGCCTGACCATTATTCTACCGTGCTGAAACCTACAGAATACCCCTCTGTCATACCTTCCCTAGCATTACAGACTATGTAAGACAACTTTATCTTGCGTACTTTGGCATGAAACTCAGAGATTAGGACAAATCGTGGGTTCCTCATAAAGTTTGTGCGCAGTGTCTCAATGATCTACACTTATTCTCAAAGGAAAGAATACTGCTGTACGATTTGGAATTCCTATGACATGGAGGGAGCCGAAAAACCATTCTGATGATTGTTATTTTTGTTCCTGCCATGTCCGTGGGTATAACCGCAAAAATCAAAAGCTAATCTCATATCCTGGTAACATTCGATCTGCTATGCGCCCCGTTCCTCATGGACCTGATGTGCCAGTTCCTTTGCCTCCAACTGAATTGCCAGTCTTCTATCTCTTCAAATTGCATCTGGATGTTCCGAGTCTGAAGACTCGGAACATCCATAAGTTCAAAGATCCGTTACTTTATATAAGCCCTCTGGAGGCGAAGACCTCCAGAGGGAAACTTGGGAGGCCATTTACCTTTCTCTGAGGTTGAACTTAACCCATTAATGCCCAACATCGAATTCTTTAATTTTCTTTACCTAATTATGTTCGTACAGGTGCAAAATGAACTGAAAAAATAATAAAAAAATTCCTACATTAAAATTTAAATTTTTATTCAAAATAATGTTACCGTCCTATTAAAAGCACGCTAGGCACGGGAGGGTACAGGTTTTACACAAACACTTCAACCCTTAGATTTTCTAAAACTATTCCTTTTAATGCCGTTTTTAGATAAATAAACGCATGAAACCAATGGAACTCTGCGAAAAAATGCATAATAAAATAAACACAAGGTTTTAAATTGTATTTTAATCATTTAAAAGAAATCAAAACAATTTAAAAAGCTGAAAATGTCAAAAATAATAGCTTAAAAGGCACAAATTTAATAAATTATGTCTTATGATAAATTTTACACACTTTTATATTTAAATTTACATATAAAAGGGGCTTATTAAAATACAAAATAATGAAAAAAGCTATTCGTAATTTTTTTTTTACACAATTTATATACAAGCTATTTTGTGCGAAAGATTTCAAACCATTTATCATGCAATTCAACTAAACATTTATTGCATTTTCTTGCGGATTTTTTGCCACAGTATCTTATCTGTTTTGGATTCACAATGATTAAATTATCTTTTCCGCCATACCAGACATCACCAGACACTCTTTTTGAAAGTATTTTTGGTTTCCCTGCAGCCAGACTGTTATTTGGTCTCTTACTGTACTTAGAAAAATATGTATGACAGATTTCTCTTCTAAAGTAGAGGAGATCCATTCTGTTAGTGTCTTTAGAAGGGCATAATTTGTACAATAGCCACGCATTTTGGATTGATGCTTCTAAGCTAAACAAAAACAGTGGCCACCACCATTTTTTAGACCGTATGGAACACTGGTATTGTGCCAGATTTTGATCCATTTGATCAGTGCCTCCCATAAATTTATTATATTGAGACACAATATACGGTTGGTCAATCTCTACAAATCTTTTATCAATATTCGACAAGCGTTTGGCCTGAGCTACAGGTTCAATACCATAATGGTTAGACGCCAAAGTAACGACACTATTGTCATTCCACCGAACCATTTTAAAATTTTTGCTGTTCTGAAAATCAAAACTTCCCCTACTCTTCTTTTTAACAGATTTGACATCTCCAAGTGGACATTTTTTAGTTCTATTAACCCGTATAGTGCCAGTCATCGGTAACTTCATTAGATGGTGGGTCCAAATAAATATCTGCTTCATGAAATGTATCATTATCAGATAACTCTGCCATTAAAGCTAATGCCTCTCCACAGTCAAACTTAAAATAAAAACTAAAATATAAATAAGAGCTTTAAAACTTATCGATTGCTCATTTCAGTATATTTAGATCAAATATAATTTGGATTAAAAGACAAAATTCTTAAAATTTATTAAATTATAGACATTTAAAATACACATATTTTTAAAAAATCCAGACAATTACTTATGTACTTCGTAATTTTTTTTTATTTTTTAAAATCACTAAATACAGAAAACATCCTTTGATTAAAATTTTTGTATTTAAGAGGCTAATTTGTTAATACGTTCATTACATTATCAAGAGGCTAATATTTCTCTTAAATAAAATTTTTTTTAATCATTCCTTAATCAACAGAACATTTATTTTTGAATTATTTTCATAAATAAGGGATACTCAATAATATTTATTTATAAAAATAATTTATAACATCATTTTTATGAAAATAAATAGCATTTCCTCTTCTCTATGGTAATAAAACATCATAAATTGAGAAAAAAAGACGCATTCGTATAGCGGAACAGGTTAGAAAAACATGTACCCATCCGTGCCTAGCGTCCTATATATAGAACGCTACGCAAAAGAAATATAACAGTGTTAAAAAATAATTTTAACAATTTTGAAAGATACATATTTAAGAAAAGAGTATTGAGTGTGATAATAGCATAAAATATTTTCGTAACATTGAAAAATAATAAAATAAACTTACTTTTTGCGTGACGCTCTTTTGAAAACCTAAAAAACGACAAACTCTGACTTTAGACCCTCAAAGCAGAAATAGAACATTAATGTAGTGCTACCAACTGATGGATAATAAGAAATACAACACTTTATCATGATATTCTGCTATTTGGATTGAAAAAAAATAAAAAATTCAGTGATTTAGAGCTTATTATGTAAGCGTCCTTTTAAAAGGACGATAGGCACAAATGGGTTAATGATCTGACTAGAGGTCTGGGCCTTTCGAAAGAGGCAGATGTATTGTTGGGCTCCAGATTGAAAGAAAAAAAACTTATTGGCCGAGGGAACCTCTTTTTATTGGTACAGGAATCGAGAAAAGGAATTTAAGTACTTTGAGGAAGAAGAGAACCTGGTCTATTGTACTGATGTTCCCGGATTCACGAGCAAATTTAATATCACCTAAGATAAAGATGAATGGAGTCTGTTTATAGATTCATTGAAAAGGAACCTTAAAGCTGTCCTTCTTCATCAAGGAAGCCAGTATGCCTCTGTACCAGTTGGACACTAGGTGCATTTAAAAGAGCGCTATGGAAACCTGGCTCTCGTCCTCAACAAAATAAAATATGCCCATCTCGGTTGAACCATTTGCGGTGATTCGAAAGTTATCTCCATGCTACTTGATCAACAAGGCGAATGGCCGAAAAGACAAAATCTTGAACCTGGAAAATTTCTGGGTAATTACAAGGATCCTGATTATAAGGAAATTGTTATGAATATACTGGACAAATTCCAAGCTGTGGGTTGCTCCATGAGTGTCAAAATTAATTTCCTTCACTCACATGGGGACTTTTCCCCCCGAAAATTTAGGATCAGTCAGCGAAGAACAGGGTGAAAGGTTCCACCAAGACATCAAAGATATGGAGCGCAAATATCAAGGAAGTTGGGACAAAATCATGCTCGCCGACTACTGTTGGATGTTAACAGGAGATAGGCCTGAGATTGAACATAAAATAAGAACGTCAAAAAGAAGTTTCAAAAGAGAGTACCTACTTAAATATAAACTTTTTTTGTTTTGTTTTGTTTTTTGCTCAGATTAAAATTTGTTTCAAACTTTTCATTTACACATACATAATATTTGCTCCTCTTGGTCAATCGTCTATTATATGTAAGTTACCTTGATAAAAACAAATTAAAATAGTATGTTGGTGATTTTCTTCTAGAAACTGCACCATAATTTGATGCAAAAAGTTTAAACTCAAGGGAACTTGTTGTTTTTCTCTCGATCAGAGACGGCTCGTGCGATCTGACAACAGTGGTTTTCATGCAGTTAAACCTATAGAAAATAATCGATTGCTGAAAACTCAATTTGACTCACCAAGAATCGGTTATTTTACATAGATTTAAATGAATTTAAACCATTGTTGCTAGATAGTACATGCAAAATTGTTGAGAAAATTCCTTTTAAAATAGGATTTTAGCAAAAATATCGATATCAATTTTACAAAAAATCCTGACGTGATGGAAAAAATGGAGGTCATTTTCGAAATCAGCACACCAAATAACATAAAAATCAGTGAAAACTTCTCTTGCATTTTTCAAAAACTTCAATTTTGCAGGCCTGTGTTATTTATACAAATTTATAACATTTTCTGTGCTTCACTTATTGAACAAATACATTAATCTTGCTATTAATTAATTTTTTTAAAGGTCAAAAATATCAACATCTTTTTGATACTGCTCTTTTATGTATAAATCACAGCAAAGTGTTCTAATTTCTATAACTGATGGATATTTAAGTTTATATATTAATTAAAATATTGGAAAAAGTATACAAAATCGAAAATAAGTTTTATTATACTAGTTTTGTTGTATGCTTTCCTAAACAAAAAAAATATTGAGTAAAAATCTGTCTTTCTACAGTGTAATTTTCCCATCTAATTATTGAAAACATGATGAATATTAACTATATATCTTTAAAAATCGTCAAAAGAACGACTTTCTATACTAAAAGGCAAAACTACCATCGGCTCTAAGAGGTTACGATCCCATTGAAAAGTTACTAAATTGAAAAATACATGGTAATATTAATAGTCTATTTGAAATTCAATATACCTTGTTCTTAATGATTCTACTTTCATTCAATGAAATATAAATAAAAAATAATTAAACTTATGAAATAAGTTTTTACAAATTAAGAATTTATGCTAGATTAAGGCAGCTCAGGATAGCTCAAACATTGACCGATAGAATTTTATGGCCACTACATTTTCTCTTCGATAATATTAGATGAAAATTATAAAATATAATAGGAAGGAACATAAATGTTTAAATATTAAACAGATATTATCCGAAAGTGACTCCTTATCTTTTCATGTAAAAAAAAGAAAAATCAGAAGTGTGTCCAACTTAGTTTTAAGATGGAGAACAAATGTAAATAAACTAAATTTTAGATTGACTACCTGGGGTTGATAAATTCATTTAATAAAAGGCATTAAGCGTTCTTAAAGTTAATCGGTCTACGTATAAATAAAATATTTGCTGTACTTTTACAATCGAAACTTACAACTCATTTGCAATATTATATTGGTAGCTGTACACGTAGATTAAACTAACTCATTTTTAACTGAAACCAAGCAAACCTTTTCTTCTCCAAGTAGTTATCGCAATAGGACAATTTAATTTTTGCGTTGTTGTTTATTAATTTGCTGCTATCTTTTTCGTTACTGTTTTTTTTCCATTTGCCCCCTCCCGATGTCTAGAGTATAAACTAAAAATGATGAACAAAATAAAAGATTTTAGAAACTTTAGCAATCCAATACTTATTTTAATTGGTCTGTATGGTCCTACACATACACACACACACACACACACATATATATATATAAAGTTATGAAGTTAGTTGATGGGCTTTTCATGACGTAAGTTAGTCTAAATGAATGTATCCTCTTGCGGTTCCCCTATAATGTAACGTATACGACATTATGTATTGGTATTTATATTGCAGACAATAATCTAATCCACCACGTCATGCGGTATTTTCCCATTCATATAATCGTCCTATTTAACCATTATTGTTCAAGCAATGTAAATTTAATAACTTTTGAAGTTTACCTGAGTCGTTTCTTTCACGAACACTCCGATGTATTTACATTTGCATATTACGTGATTAAAAGGAAGACACTAGCATTTAATGCGAGAGAAATGCACCTCATTCAATGTCATGTTCCTGTAATACTTCGTTTTCAGTCAGTTTAGCTAGCGTATTAATTGTCTGAAATGTAGTGTCCTGCATATCCAGACGTACTGGCTTGTTTCAGGTATAATGATCTGTCAAATCAGCTTCAGATAGGGTTCTTATAGCTTTATCCAAGCGATATGTAGCCGGACCCTCTCAGAAACGAAAAAAAGTGTTTGCTTAGAGAGATATTGCCTGATTAATAATTTTTTCTAAATAAAATAAAGACAATTTGCTATTTAGATCCTTATACTCTTTACAATGCGTGTTTCTTAAAACTTAAATATTTCAGTGCCACTGTAATGCCAAATAAGATTTACTTTAATTGTGTCAAATTTTAAACTGATAATTTATAGTAAATTTTATTCGCCTCCAGCATTTCTGAAACCAATTTTTAAAATATTTCTTTTCTAAGATGAATTTTTATATTCAACTTAGAATTGAACGATTTTACTTTCGTTAAAGAATACTAAAAAATGAAAGGGTTACTGAGAACAATTATAATTCAACATAAAAGGTTTGTAACCTACAAAATCATCCCTTTTTTTATATTCAGTGATGCAAAGATCTCTGAAACTGATGATTTGAAATTATTTATCTTGTAAAGAGTGCGTGATATACAGAATTTTAATCTACATTCTTTTCTCTCGCAAGAATGTAATTGAATTTACAGTCAAATGTTCTCGAAAATTTAATTTATTTACATATATAAAGTGCTCAGTGTTGTAAATAAGCTGAAATTTGAAATTAAAAGAAGCTCTTCAAATGTATAAGACGGGGAAATAATACGAAAAATTTTGAAATTTCAAATTACCTTTCAAAAAATTCTTTATTTGTAAAGCATTCCCACGTTAAGTTATATTATTTAGATATTACGCAATTCCATGCGTGTTCACTAAAATTAAACACAGAACTTTTGTAATAGAAATGGAAATTATAAAAAGTATTAATCTGCATGAAATTGATACATCCAATTTTCTATAAAGAGTACAATTCGAACTGTAGGTGAAAATTCGTTAAAAAGAGTGATATTATTCATCATTTTTTTCTTAAATTCTATTTATTATGTATATTCGAAGTTTCCTAGTCACTCAACTGCAGGAAATGAACGTTTGCTACATGCCACTCAAATATATGTCTCTCTTTTTTTCCTAAAATCAGAGATAGACAGAAAAAACTATTTCAGAGGCAAAAAAACAAATCCTCATAGCACGCAAAGGTAAACTTATAATTTGAAATATAAAACTTACCACTTTAAAAACAAATAGTAACTTTCCTGGTCATAGATTTATGTATAATTTCTCAAACCTGTATGTACTATTAAAGAGTATGTGTTTAAAAATCAATGTAAAATGGTCATGTCGATCCCAAAATGTACATTAAAATCCCCCCCCCTTTTAAATAAAAAAATTCAACAGATATAAAATAACTTAGAAAAATAGTAAGACCTGAGTATACTTATAATTTTTAATTAATATATATATATATATGTGTGTGTGTGTGTAATAAATTAAATATTAGGCACTTCATTCTATCATTTAAATTCCCTTTCCTAAATCCAGTCCCCAGTAACATTACTTTATCGCTTAAAAAACCCATAGCAACAGAACTTCCCATAAAGTGCATGCCTTGCATATCTACACGTGTATACGTCTGGAGAAAGGCGTGGGTTCGCATCGCGAGCCCCGATATTTATGCTGACCCTTCAAAAATAACAGCCATATGTACCTCGCCTCTCCGCATAAGGTTGAAAGGAGATATTTTCTTCGCTCCCGAGCCGTCGTCTGAGATGGATGGATGTTACTTTCGCTCCAATAAACTATTCGCTCAGACTGCTTCCAAATTTTAATTCCTTTCAGGCTGAGTCTAGCCCCAGCCATGTAAATATGAGCTAGTTTTCCTTTTCAGGTTGCATTTTAAGGAATAATGCCATGGATATAATACATATATATAGTGTCCCGAATTTGAATGTAAACAATTTCTGAAAATAAGGTTTCTGTATGTAATCTAAATAATAGAAATGTCACGACATTTAAACTTGACACAAATTAGTATAAATAACAGACGTGAAATAAATTTGTACCTAATAAATGTCCTTTATTTATTATACATTTATTATACAAAAAGTGCTTTGCCTGTAGCTATAGTTAAAATTACCCTTCTTAGAACTCTATGTAGCCTCAACAAATAAATCGGAACGGAGCCAAAAATTTTAACATTGACTACTTGAAAAATAGGGAGAAGGACACTTTGAAAAAAATAATGAAAACTTCCGCTAAGGAAAATATGATACCGCACAGCAAAAAGATAAGCAGTAAATAAATTTGACTTACCTAAAATGAAATATTAAGCCTATATTTTGCATTACAAACATTGAAAAGAAATCGGGGCAAACAATGTCACTGTTGACACCTCAAGCTGTCAGAAAACAATCTGATTTGCCTATGCACTTGGATTGCAGCAAAGTTCTGGATATCAAAGTGACCACAACTAAGGAATGTCCTTGATTATAAATTATGTTGAAAAGCACTGTGCTATAAAGTGTTTTATAAAAGTGCCAGGTGGAGTTTACATCATTAAGTTTATTTACGAATCAAAAGGAAAATTCTGAGACTGCACTTCGTGAATTTCAAAGTTTTCTGGATTTTCGTTGAAGTCTTATCTATGCCTTTAAAAATTCTTAGAAAAAGTAACTTCGTTAAAAAAACTCTTTGCTCGGGCATCCAGAACAGTCATGTAGAAACTTCTCGCTCCATAAGTTGTTGTATATGTTGCGATGTCTATCGTCGAACAATGAATAAGCGATATTGGAGAATACAGTAGTGCATGTGTAGTGTCAAGGCAGGTGAAGGTATCCTATCACATAGGGTGGAAGTTAGATATAAATAATCCATTTCATATTTTATTTTCTGATAAATACTGACATATTTACATAGTGGAAGTTTCTGGAATAATTTTTTTCTTCTCAGAGTCCATCTCCGTATCATTTCAATATACTACGTACAAATATAAGTGTCATTTTACTCATTAGTTATCTCAATACAGAACTCTCTGTAAATATAATTTCATTTACAATCATTCAGTGTATTCAATTTAAAAGGTAAAGTATCCAGGTGACAGGCTGCTTATGAGAGAAAATATCCAGGAACTGCTAATACACTTATCCTGTGCTACACATACTTGATTACATATACATTGATTACATATATATTGTTCTATATTGAGTATGAAAAACTGAAATATCATGACATCGTTGATACAAAAAATAATTCCGCAGACCCTTTCTTTTCAGCTCTTAAATTTTAATCTGTTCCTATAAATAAATCTTTTTGATAACATTTATGTTATAAAACTCCAGTGGCATAGTGAGGGGCAAGGGAGTCTATCATGCCCCGGGAGCCCCACCCTCAGAGGGGCGTCAATATAGGATCTATATATTATATTACTATGATTTTCGGGAGGGGGTGCCGAAAAGGTATTGTGCCCCGGGCACCAATTATGCTCGCTACGCCAATGTAGAACTCCATCTTTTTCCATTTAAATTTCTTTTTGTCTCATGCCGAAGAGGGGGGGGCGGCCCTTTGTCATGAGACATTCACCTTTTGTTACTCACTTCAATTTACTAGCTAACTTTTATGGTAGCACCATATAGGTGGGCGAGCATGGCTGTCTATGAGGGGGACTACACGGAAATGACAAAGCCTTATTCGGGATTTGAACCTAAGCCTACTGTGTGGCAGCTCAGAACTCTAACCACTATTGGATTTCACTATTAGCAGGTACGTTTTAGGTACCTCCTTAAAGAAGATAGTTGTCTCCGAGCCATAATATTCGCAGTAACATGACAGTACTAGACACTGATTCTTGAAATATTTTTTAAGCCTTGTTAATTTCGTTCCTTATTTTGAATAGTTAATATGAAAAAACGAGCTCGTTCCCAAATATAAAATGCTCCAAAAGAGAAAAGAATTACGGCTGACTATTTTTCAGTAAATTCTAATAAATACTTGGCACTGATAATCAAAAAAACAGTGGAACTATTTTGCTTAAAACGTATCAAAAACCGCAATCTTTGAGTTGCCACCTATTCTGCTTAGGGATAAATGGGTCAGTAATCTGACCTTAAAAATAAATGATGTTTACAAAGAGACTTCATTAACTTTACAGAACATAGTATGTATTTAAAAACCCGCACTTCATTCAAATTAAATACAACGGTCAATGTATGCAATTAATGCCATATATATATATATATATATATATATATATATATATATATATATATATATATATATATATATATAAGTACGAGGATCAATGTATACAATTGATGTAAAAAAATATATATATTTATAAAAAAATCGTAAGGGATATTTTTATAGACAAAGTAATGTAGAATAAAATATTCAAATTAAATCTAATAGGACATACAAAAGAATATAGTACAATTAATATAGTACAGTTTGAGGATTATATCTTTTACTGTATTTTAATATTTTTTGGGATAATGTCCAATCATCTGCTGCATTAGCAAGGAAAAAAATTTTTTTTTGTCTATTTAGTTATTATGCACGTGACGATAAATTTATTTAAAGTAACAGAAAAATAAATCACGTGATCAGAATTTAATAAATTAAATTCTAAAAATTAATATTTAAAAATTTACCAAAAATCAGAAAATAGAGGTAAAGATTTGAAAAAGATTTCGTTTTGAATGAATTTTTATGATCTTTCTCGTGATATAAATTTTATAACCCTCAAATTATTATTTTAAATGCAAACTTAAAAAAGTTACAAAAACAGCTTAAAAATTTAATTTTAAATAACCTAAGCAGAATTTTTCAAAAATCTTTCTTAGTGCACCCCTACACTATAAGAAGAATCACCATGCAAAATTTCAGCCCTTTAGGTTTTACGGTTTGGTCTGTGCGTTGTATGTCAGTCAGTGAGTCAGTCAGTTACGGAACTGTTTTATATATATTGATTACGAAAACTGCCTCGTAATATATATATATATATATATATATATATATATATATATATATATATATATAGTAATATATAACCTGTGGCGTTATGGCAGATGTTGATTTGTCCGATATACTCAATTTTATGTTTTAAGTTGATATGTCACACTTAAAATTTGTTTCTTTAATGTGGCAAATGCTGATATGTGGAATTATGAAATAATACTAAGTTATTCGTACTGCAAATGCTATTATGTATAAGAGTTTTTCCTCAACCCTCCCCAAAAATTTTAGTTCCTAATTGAAACTTTTCATTGAAGACCAGCCATATGCTTGAGGTTGAATATGATTATTAACTAAAGAATATTTGGTTTGAAAAATTTAATTTGACGATTATATATTTCACAATAAAAGTTACTTTTTTAATTTGCCGAAAACATGAAAAAAATGACATTAACATCTGCCATAACGTCACAGATATACCGGGTGTGTTATAAATTCGTGCAAAGTTCAAAAATTTATATTAGAAGTAGTAATGCTCAGAAAATTTTTCTGTTTGAGCCAATAAGATCAGAGGGACATTGGATTTTTTTCCATGTAAAAAAAAAAAAAAAAGTTTCCAAAAATAACCGAAAGAGGGCGCTCACACGTCATACGGAGACGTTTTATGCAAATCAGGCAAACTCAAACAGAAAATCAAACAGATCACAATAGCATGAGACTGTGCATTTATTTTTAAGTAACATATGTTCAACATTGCTAACAGGACAAGATAATAGGCAAGTGAGGCACGTCAATAAGCCCATTACAGCGGATTCTAGCATCGATGGCTGCGACTGTCTGCCGAATGACATTTTTCAGTTCCACCAAAGTGGTTGGGGAGCCCCGGTACACATGAGACTTTAAGTATCCCCCAACTAAAAATTTCTCCGGGTCAAGTCTGGTGATCGTGAGGGCCACTGAACGTTATAACCGCGACTTATAGAACTCGGTCTTCAGTGAAAGATTCCAACAGGAACGTCTTGATATCACGGGAAATGTGGGGTGGAGCACCATCCTGCATGAAGGTGACAACAGGTAACACATGGCTTTCCTGCATTACAGGCTTAACGTGGTTACGCAAAAGCGCCCTCTTTCGGTTACTTTTCGAAATTTTTTTTTTACATAGAAAAAAATCCAATGTCCCTCTCATCCTATTCGTGCAAACAGAAAAATTTCCCGAGCATTATTTCTTTTATTACGAATTTTTGATCTTTGCACGAATTTATGACACACTCGGTATATGAAGCACCTAGATTGTTGAACATTTTTTCTAATTAAATTAGAAATAATTGAACATCTTTAAATGGAGGTGTATTAAAAACTTTTTTGGGAAAAAACACATAGACATCAAAGGGAATTTTATAAAAAAAAATATTAAAAAGAGTAAATTTTAAATAAAACCATCTATCCCTCAAATCTTTTAGGACTAATTAAATATAAGCGTAAAATTCTCTTTATGTATCTTATTTCCTATTAAAAAACCGCGCATAAAATATCAATTATTATGCATGAAATTCACTAGTTTCAGGTAATTCAATCTTTGTAAATGACCATATGACACTAAATTTCAGTGATAACTTTATTGATTTTAGTATACGCTCAAAATATTCAGTTTTGTATTACTTCGATTTTTGTTCAAATATACGTATTTCAATCGTTTCTCATAGCAACTTTCTTTGTAATATAAACTGAGATACATCCGAAAAATAAGGTACTGGTTTTGCAATTAAATATCTTGGTATGTTTCACACTTTAGTTTGGAAATGGGAGATTTTTAAAATTTTTTTAGTTACTTTGAAAATGTTTAAAGTTGCAAACTTGTACAAAAATTTATATAGTTTAAAATTTCCTCAAATTTTCCTCAGTTAGGTTGAGGTAATTTCGGATAATAGAGGTGAAGTGTATACTTACTGAGAAGAGGTTTAAAATTTGAAATATTATAGGGAGAAAATTCAAGAATAAATGTATCAATATATTTTCATCTAAATTTGATAGATTTTGTGATATAAAACTTAAGAATTTTACCCTTATTTCTTAGATAAAGTTCATTATTAAAGGGTAGTCAAAATGTCAAAAGATCACAGATTCAAATTAGAATTAGAATTCATATCGCTTACTCATTTCAACAACGTCATATCTAAAAAAAAACAAGATTTTTCAGGAGAGTGATTTGAAAGTTGAAAAGTACATTGAAATGTATTGAAAATAAATTTTTAAGTCTGCTCTCTAGCGGCTAAATATTAAGCAGTGAAATATGACGATCTTGCAGGGATATACTACTCTTTCAGGGCATTCTGAAAACAAGCATAACTAAAAATCGCGGATTTTTGAGATATGACGTTGTTGAAAGGAGTGAGCGACCCCATTTCTCCAAAGGAAAACATCTCAAATAACTGTCAGGTAAGAATATTTGAAATAATAAAATAATATCACATTTACTATAATGAGAGGAAAAAAATGGTTTAAATTCTATAATTAATTATTGTACATTTCTGAAAAAGAATGTAATTATTAAAATTTTGTAAACACTCTAGTTACAAAATTTGAAGTACAAAAATTAAACACTACCTATTAAAAAAATTTACTGCATTTTAGATTCTTATAAGAGTGTACTTATATGTCTGATAACAAATTTTAATTATTATGAAGAAATGTGTATTACATTCAATATTTTATGTTGAAAGGTGCTTGTTTCTATATTCTATATTTTAACTGTGAAACTTACATTTAATTATTGTTTAATATAAATATAATTTATTTGTGTACAATTTGTAGATGCCACACCTTCTAAATTTATCCGTTTGATGAAAAAGTAGGCAACCTCTTATAGTATTAAAACTAGAACTATGATACTTGGCAAATAACAATTTTATATCCTTCAGTATCACTTATTTATAATCAAACCGTTTTGTTTTAACAGATCCAACAGAAAAAAATATTTAAATAATATATTTCCAAAAAAAAACTAGTATATATCTTTCAGTAACATACAGGATTATTCTTGCAAAACGTTTTAATAAAAATATTTAAGGTTTTGCTCTACCATAACGCAGTAGTCACAGAAAAGTATTTCAAAGGAATTTTTCGAAGAGATAAATATTTTTTGGGTAATATTCAACTGCATTTCTGACCGCTGAATCGCAATTAATGCACAAAATGTTTTTGAGAAAATTGTTACACCTGTAAACAAGCATGCTGCAGCTTTATTTAAATCTAATATTTGACCATGCATATTGTAGTAAAAAAGTTGTCTCTATCTGATTAGCAAGAATTATGTTGTAACCAATATCTAGAAGTCGGGATTAACTGATGTACCCAAAACGTATTTTACGGGAAACAAAAAAAAAGTCTTCTTTGTAGCAATAAAGAATGTATATATTCTACTTAATGGGGTTCGGACATGAGATTTGATATTGTTACGCATTCCCACTTCGGGTTCGGTGATGGAATGGACTATGAATAAGACAGAATAAAAAAAAAGATTAATTTACAGGACGTTGAAATACTACAGCTTATAGATCGTTAAAAATGGACTACAGTGCTTCATAATCTCTAGATCACAGAAGCAAGGAAAAAACTCAACACAAAAGACGCGGCACGAAGTCGCACATATCGCGGCATAAATCTCAGCAATTCTCCGAAGAAAATCTCACAGCTAACAGCGGTGATTTTGACAAGCTCGAAGCACAATTCAAAACTGAAATCTGAACTATTAATCGAGGCTGTATTTTTAGCTTCTCAAAACTCTGGGGATTTCTACAATGTTCCAGAAAATACCACGCTTGGAAAAGTCACCAAACTTGACGCCAAGTAGTCAATTTTGGAGAGATGTTGTCAAATTTTGAGTCAAAAAAATTAGTCGCCAAGAACGTCGCCAACAAGCCAATTTGGCGAGATACTATAGAAACCCCAAGTAAAATGCATGGTACTGCAGAAATTTAGCTAATACGACTTTTTCCACGGACAAACGATAATAATGCATTTAACGGTAATTTAAGCTAAAGACATACATTAATTTACAAATTTCGTAACAATATTTTCTAATTTACCCACATTTTTAATATTTTTCCTTCAAATGAGTCTTTATATAAAGATCACTATACGTATTAAGATATCTGTCAGCCTACTTCGAAATAGCTATTTTTGGTGCAAAATTTACCTTTTTTATTATTGGTCTATATCAAAGGCCATTCTTTTAAGATTCTAAAACTGCTTTACTTTTATTCGTACGATTATTAGATGAGAATTTATGGCCAATTTAATAAACTGAAAACTATATTAATTGACCGGAAATGGCATCCTTAAATATATTTTCTAGAAAATTAATTTTTCAGTTACTTTTGTAAACGACAAAGCTAATAACCGAGAAAGTTTTCAATATATTTCAATGAAATTTTGCAATACTGTTTTACATATTACTATGTTTTGAAATAAAGGCTAAACTGCATTTCTTAATTTATTAATTCTACAGGTACCTGTACTTATAAAAAGATTATTTTTAATAAAATCACTGTTTTTTCACTTTTTTGGTACATTTCAGTGATTTTTGGAAATATTGTAAAATTTTTACTTCAGAATACCGGTTTGTGTCGCAGTAGTATATAGTAAAAAGGAAATTAAAGATATTTAGTTGAATTCAGTGTATGGTCTCTGGCATAAGTATTAAATTGTAATAAAAAATTATAAAAAATTCTCCATATTTTAAAATGTTATGAAAATTTTACAAAAATTATATTTTTTTTCATGATTTTATATCACTAGTTGGTACCCGTTAAAACATGATAGTAAATAAATGTACTAATACATAAATTATACTCAACACATCTTTGCCAAATGTTGAAAATCCTAATATCAGGAATATAGAAATCTTTGATAAATTACTATTTAACCCGATAAAAAGAAATACGGTTACTCAACAGCACGAAATAAACAATTTCATCAGGTTTAATTCTATATCTCACAAGCATAAATGGCAGGTGATTGCCGAATGGCTAGGGAGCTGGCCTTCGTTTCAGATCCTGTGGGTTCGAGTCCCACTGTTGGCATGGATGTTTGTAGCCGTTCGGAATCGGCTTTAAACTGTAGGTCCCGGTCTAATTAGCTCTCGTGCAGCAAAAAGTTGACCGCAGCGCTCCAAACCAAACCAACTACAAGCAAAAATAAAAATAAAAATGGCAGAGAGAGAGCTAGAGAGATTCTTCAGAAAAAACAAATGAACAGGTTTATGCAACCTCGTGCTTTGTGAGTATCTAAAGCCAGATTTAAGCATGTCACTGAGCATGCGCAAATAGAAATTTTTAACTGTAAATTATCGCTAATTAATAGAAATTGAGGTCTCAAAAACCAAATTTTACCTATCTATAGATTAAAATATTTCGTTTAAGACCAAATTGATGTAAATTGAGGCAGAAGTTTTCTCTCACGGACTATCCAAAGAATCGGCTTAACAACTTAAACATATAGATTTGAACTAAAATATATGTATTTAATTAGTACTGTATATTTTTCAACAAAACGTATTCCGAACGTAGGCAGATACCATAAAAAATTCTTGAATAGCTTGAAATTTTATACATAAGATAATTGATATACATTTCTTGTATATATTTTTGAGTCATAGAAAATGTTTGGTGCAATTACGATAGCCGGTTTGCAGATAAAGGAGGATACTCCATTAAAATGATAGCAATGGCATTGATACTTCACGTTATCAGTATTATTTCATGACCCACTCTTAACATGTATATTAAAGTTTTAAAATTCGTTATTAATGCATTAATATACTTTGTAGGTCTGTTTCATGTGCAATATTAATGGATAATAAAATGATAGCAATGGCATTGATACTTCACGTTATCAGTATTACTTCATGACCCACTCTTAACATGTATATTAAAATTTTAAAATTCATTATTAATGCATTAATATACTTTGTAGGTCTGATTCATGTGCAATATTAATGGATTAGTTAAGACAGTGAAATAATAAATAAATTTAGACGTGCTCACTGAATGCTACCGGAAGAAAAACTAGATAGTATTTGAACCACTCCGAAAACCATTCTTTTTTTCTTTCATTCACGTCATGATAAAAATGTTCCCGTACAATATCTTATCAAAACATAAATGTTGCTTTCATTTTCAAGAGAGGAAATATTTTGTGACAATCGGCTGGCAGTTTTTTGATTAATGGGACTCGCAGTTCTAGTGCTTATCGTTCTCGTCAGGAACATAGTTTTATTCTCTTGATTAATTATCTCTTAACACTTTTACATGGGAAATTCAACAGTTTTTTTAAAAGATTTTGATATATGTCTAACAAATTATAATGTGTCCATTAACTATAGCATGAAAAATTGAGTATTTGCCTCATAAGCAGTTTTGTAACTGTATTCCGTTTACAAGATAAAATTTACTTAGGAAAGTATGTTCATATTAAAACTCTAAGGAAGTAATTCAAAATACAATTAAAAAAATATACATACATCATATTACTGAGAATACCTAAAAATAAGGATTTATATAAATTGAAGTAGATATACAATAGACATATTTTCAAACACATTTTGCAATTGAAGTATCCGATGTTTTGCAGTTGTGTTTCATAGCTTTGCGAAGATCTTTTTTAATGCATTAATATTCGTAAATGTGTTCCTAATATTTTAATAGGTATTGTCTAATAGCTCTTGAGTCCCCAATTCATCAAAGTTAACATTATATTAAACTGTATGTAAAACTTCATGATCCATATATGGGGATTCCTGTTATTTTAAAATTAAAAGGCCGAAGCAACATAACTACACGAAATAAAAGTTGGTAGTAGATCAGAGCTTTCTAAAAAAATTATGACTCCCCAGTATACTTTGATTTTATATATTTTCCTTTTTCTTAATTTTGGTAAATGAGAAATTATCTATCAATTCTTGAATCAATCTATTTAGTAGCAAAGGAAATGCTTACCATTGAATATACTGGGTTCCCACCTATATCCGTTACACTCCCCTTAACTTCTAAACGGTGTAAGCTTAGACCATAAAGTTGGTATCTAGGCGTAGTAAAACGGCTGTGCGCTACTCGATGAGACAACTTACAACGCCATCTATCGGCAAATTTTGGAATCAAACGGGGTAAAAAGTCAATTACAAAGTTGTTCAGCAACATCAATTTAGTAAGAAAAGACACCTTGCGCTCATTAATACTTAAAACAGAATGTAGAAATTGAACATTTGTTTGGTCGCGATTTCAAAAATTGTCATGCCATAAAGAGAGGAAGAAAGAAACTGAGACAATTCCCTATCGTCAGGATCATTTATTTATGTTGCTGAAAATACACTGCTTTTCTCGCCAGGGCGTCCCAAACATTGATACTTTAATTTGAACCGATATATTTACTAACTGAAAACCCGCACTTCACTACGGAGTACATTCAAATTTTATATATATATAATACAACGATTAATGTATGCAGTTGATGTAAAAAAAAATATATATTTATAAAAAAATAATAAGGGATGTTTTTATGGACAAAATAGTGTAGAAGGAAATATTCAAATTAAATCTAATAGACATTACTAAAGAATATAGTACAGTTAATATAGCACAGTTTGAGGAACATAATTTTTACTGTATTTTAATAATTTTTTGGATAATGTCCAATCGTCTGCCGCATTAGCAAGAAAAAAAATTGTTTTAGTCTATTTCGTTGATATGCACGTGACGATAAATTAATTTAAAGTAACAGAAATAGAAATCACGTGATCAGCATTTAAAAAACTAAATTCTAAAAACTAATCTTTAAAAATTCCCCAAAAATTAGAAAATGGTGGTCAAGATTCGAAAAAGATTTCATTTTAAAGGGATTTTTATGGTCTTTCTTGTGATATAAATTTTATAACCCTTAAATTATTATTTTAAATGCAAACTTAAAAAAAAGTTTCAAAAAGAGTTTTAAAATTTAGTTTAAAAGAATCTAACAAGAATTTTTCAAAAATCTTTCTTAGTGCACCCCTACCCCTACACTATAAGAAGAATCGCCATGCAAAATTTCAGCCCTTTAGGTCCTTAGGGCCCTTTGGTCTGTGCGTTGTATGTCAGAGAGTCAGTCCGTTACGGAAATGTTTTATATATATATAAAGAGAGAGAGACTATCTGAAAACCCGCACTTCGCTACCGAGTACATTCAAATTAAATACAACGGTCAATGTATGCAATTAATGCCAAAAAAATAAATATATATGTCAGGAGTTTGATTTGTGCCTGCTATAAAATATCAATTGCAGTCTTCTTCGCTTAGCAGTCCATGGCACAGAGGGAAGGCAGACACTCAAAATAAGTACTCAGCATCGTCCAATTTAATTAGATTTTATTCGGTTCAACTTCACGTAAACCACTTCTCCAAGATATACACGTTTCAGCGCTCGCCATGTTTCGCGGACCCGGCTAACGCACGTCCACTATCAACGAGTTAATCCCGCGTTCTGAGTAATTCTAAAGGTGCACTCACACTACGCTGACGTGTCGTGTTGACACGCCAGCGAAAAAAATTAAACCACTATTTTAAAAAGGAGTGTGCATACTACGCTGTCGTGTCGTGACGTAGGAAAACACACTCTGGCGTGGGAACTGACGCGTCAGCTCCAAGTATAAATTCCCATATTTCGTCAGCAGGCGTCTGGCCGTCAGCTATGAATAAGGAAGAAGAGCTCATCAAGCATGTGAAGAAATACCCTGTTTTATTTGACCATTTCAACAAAGATTACAGAAATAAACATGCACACAATGAAGCATGGGAAGAGATTGGAAGAATCCTGGAAATAGCTGGCAATATTTGCATTTATTTACTAATTTATTGCAAACTTAGGCCGTTTGATTGATTTAACCAATATTTCAAACACTTTAAAAACACGTTTATAAAATCAGCGTTTTCTTAACATTGTCATAGCATAAAATTTGGTTTCTTTAATAACTGGCGGTAAATTTAGTTACTGATCTTGTAAAATGTAAACAACGAGGAAGGGGTGATTTAACAATATAAACAGGTGTTCGTCCCCTCGGTTTGTTTTCGATTTTCGTCTTTTAGATAGCAAAAATAATTTACATGTGCTTATATTATTTACATTTATAAATAGAGTATTTTATTTAAATTTTTCATGGTAAAAAATTTGTTTTTTTTTATGAATTAGCTGCACCAGAGGGCTACTGATCTTATCAAATGTAAACAAATGGAGTGTGCAACAATACAATATAAACAGGTGTTCGTCCCGTCTTGTTTTTAAACTTCCATCTTTTAAATATAAAAAATAATTTATATGAGCTTAGTTTATGCGTATTTATAAATTTATATATATTTTTTGATTGATAGTTACTTTCAATTAAATATTATAGGCAGACGACGGTCTTCGACCAAAAATTACCTACTTAGTATTTGAATTATTTGAATACTAGGCAGAAAAAAAATTCACTACAGGTTACTTATTTACATTCTTTAATAACTCAAAATTATAGTAACCAAAATGATAAATTTGTTTATAAAAAACAGTAATAAAAATGTTTACAAAAAATATTAATGGGCCATTCTGCCTTTATGAATGCTCTCCCATTGCCATGAACAGCTTGCAGCCCCTTCATGAGAAACGAAGTATTTTTTCATCGCTCTTTATTGAATTCTTGCTATAAAGATGCATCAAGTATGTTTTTAATGTGAAAGCCTCATCAGCGACAATAAATCGTTCGGCCACTATTTATAGGGTGCCCCCATATTATTTATAGGGTCCACCCGCAACGATATGCACCTTGTGGGAACCAAACAACAACGGACGTGAATTCGTCACACGACACGACACGTCAGCGTAGTGTGCACACACCGCCTGACGCTGACGTTTTCCCACGTCAGCTGACGTTGCGGTCAGCGCGTGTCAATACGTCACGTCAGCGTAGTCTGAATGCAGCTTAAGTCTTCATTAACGCGTCTACCCTTATGGCTCATGCGCAAAGCACCACCTGGAAAATTCTAGAAGCATTTGTTTTCGCGCCAAACCCTGTAAAAGCTATCCAAAAATAAATTCCCTCCATGGAACTTCAACATCGCGAATCGAAGGTCAACTAAGGAAATGGGGAAAAACCCTTTTTCCCGACGCGTTTTACCAATGATTTTCATATTAGATTTCGCTATTTTTAAGCCCCCTGTAATTTTCAATTAATGTTTTGATACACACACAATAAATACAACGATCAATGTGTACAATTGATGTAAAAAAAGAAAAAAAATATATTTATAAAATAATCGTAAGGGATATTTTTATAGGCAAGATAATGTAGAAGAAAATATTCAAATTAAATCTAATAGAACATACTAAAGAATATAGTACAGTTTATGTAGCACAGTTTGATGAACTTATCTTTTACTGTATTTTTATTTTTTTTAATAATGTCCAATAGTCTGCCGCATTAGAAAGGAAAAAAATATTTTTTTTGTCTATTTCATTATCACGCACGTGACGATAAATTAATTTAAAGTATCATAAAAAGAAATCACGTGATCAGCATTTAATAAATTAAATTCTAAAAATTAATGTTTAAAATTTCACCAAAAATCAGAAAATGGAGGTCAAGATTTGAAAAAGATTTCATTGTCAAGGAATTTTTATTATCTTTCTCATGATATAAATTTTATTACCCTCAAATTATTATTTTAAATGCAAACTTAAAAAATTACTAAAACAGCTTAAAAATTTAGTTTTAAAAAATCTAAGAAGAATTTTTCAAAAATATTACTTAGTGCATCACTACACTATAAGAAGAATCACCATGCAAAATTTTAGTCCTTTAGGTCCAGTGGTTTGGTCTGTGCATTGTCTGTCAGTCAGTCAGTCAGGGAACTGTTTTATATATATAGGTAACTAAAATAACTATTTAAAATTGTTATTTGGTGTGAAATATTTTTGTACAATTAGAAAAAGTCAAAAGAAATCAAAATGATACATGGAGAAAAAGGAATCCGTTTAACTAACTTCCTTTGCCTTCCGAACAACCCCTACCTTAATTCTCAAGACCAATTTTTTTATTGCATATGCTACATAAAATACATCGAACTGTTAAACTCACAAGAAAAAGGAATTCGACCAATAAACAAAAAAATTCATTTTCTCTACCATGTGCAGTATATCGTTGTCCTAATTAACAAACCACGTAACTATTACTTCCCACTTTCTACAGGATGAACAAAAGTTGATTTATTCGACAGTGAAAAGATAAATTATCATCATTAATCTATATATATAAAACAGTTCCGTAACTGACTCATTCATTCACTGACTGACTGACTGACTGACTGACTGACATACAACGCACAGACAAAACCTCTGGACCTAAAGGGCTGAAATTTTGCATGGCGATTCTTCTAATAATGTAGGGGTGCACTAAGAAAGATTTTTCAAAAATTCTTCTTAGATTTTTTTAAATTAAATTTTTAAGCTGTTTTTTAAACTTTTTTTACGTTTGCATTTAAAATAATACATTGAGGGTTATAAAATTTATATCACGAGAAAGATCATAAAAATTCCTTCAAAATGAAAGTTTTTTCGAATTTTTACCTCCATTTCCTGATTTTTGGTGAATTTTTAAAGATTAATTTTTAGAATTTTATTAAATGCTGATCACGTGATTTCTTTTTCTGGTACTTTCAATAAATTTATCGTCACGTGCGTAACAACTAAATAGACAAAAAAAATTTTTTTTCTCTCTTTCTAATGCAGCAGACGATTGGATATTATCCAAAAAAATGCATATCCCTTACGATTTTTTTATAAATATATATATATATATATATATATATATATATATATATATATACACTGCTGGCCACCTAAATTGCAACACCAAGAAAGACAAGAGATATCACAACAAAATTTATTTTGTAGATAACATGTTGACCAAGTATCAAATGATTAAATTTATAGACTTCTGTGAAGTGTGGTTCCTGCCAAAATCAGTAGCCAGAGTAGCCGCCATTGCTGGAGATAACCGCTGCCACACGCCTCGGCATTGATTCAAAGAGACTTTGGATGAGTTCTTGGGGTACAGCAGACCAAGCAGCTTCCACACGTTGCCAAAGTTGATCTGCTGTGGCATCTGGGGATGGAATCTGGGTCAATCGTAGAGCAACCATGGACCACATGTTTTCCATCGGCGAAAGATCCGGAGAGCGAGGCGACCAGAGAGGCAATTCAATCTGGCGATTGACGAAGAACCGTTGGACAATGCGTGCCACGTGTGGTCGCGCATTATCCTGTTGAAATTGGCTGTGGGCAAGCCCTGAAGGTAAGGAAGGACAACTGGCTCCAACACCTCGGAGATGTAGCGCTGGCTGTTTAAAGTACCGGCAATGCGGACTAGAGGTGTGTGAGAGTGATATCCAATACCGCCCCATACCATAATACCCGGTGCAGGACCAGTGTGGCGGTGCATAACGCAGCTGTTCAGCATCCTCTATTCACGGTGTCTCCAGACTCGAATGCGACCATCGTGGTGTTGCAGACAGAAGGGTGACTCGTCAGTAAAGACAATTTCATTCCATTCTTCCGTCCACATCCTTCTGTCATCGCACCATTGGCGGCGGAGACGTGTGTGGTTCTGCGTCAAGGGTAGACAAAGCAATGGACGTCTTTGGGACAGACCACTCTGCTGTAAACGGCGTCGAATGGTACGCGCAGACACTGGATGATGCGTTACAGACTGCATGTGCTGTGCTGTTGTTCGTGATGTGACTGAGCGATCCGTCACTGCCATGCGCACAATTTGCCTGTCATCACGTGAAGTGGTGCGCTGAGGTGGATGCGATCGAACACGCCTGTCCGTCGTACCCTCCTGCATCCAATGATCACATATCCGCATTACAGTTGTTTGGTTCTCGTCCAACACGACTACCGATTTCCCTGAAAGATAATCCACAATCTCGGTAGGCCACTATCCTTCCTCTGTCGAACTCGGATACTTGATCAAAAGATGATCGCTGTTTTCGACGAGGCATAATTGATAGTTTTTTGAAAAAACCACAAGAAAAACACAATTGCCGAACTTGAAATCGTCGAAATCTCCAAGCCTTAAATAACGCTTTGAAGTGGCGCTACAGGTGCGTGTGATGTGCGTCTGCGCTGAAATTCTAATCATTTGCATATCTCACCTCCGCTAATGCATGTTGTAAATTTCATGTTATTTGCATGTTTCCTTCAGGGTGTTGCATTTACAGTGGCCAGCAGTGTAGATATATATTTTACATCAATTGTATACATTGATCATCGCATTTATTATAAATATATATATTTATTTTTTGGCATAAATTGCATACGTTGACCGTTGTATTTAATTTGAATGTACTCCGTAGCGAAACGCGGGTTTTCAGCTAGTTCTTAAATATAAATATTAAAGTGTTCTGAGATATATATAGGCCACATTGTTATGTAATTGCACATTTTCATAATTAAAATAGAGTTATAAGGTTAGCAACAGTTAAGGGGTAACGTAGTACGAGTATGTGTCGTTTTTCACTTTTTTGGATGAATTAAATTTTTTGGAGTTGGGAGGTTTGACGATTTGTACAGGGAACATAAACCAACTTAATAGCATGAAAATCCCAAAATTGTATAATTTGGAGTTACATGGTTTCTCAATTAAGCCAACGATTTGTAAAAAAGTGTTAAATCATTCCAAAGTGAAATGATTGGCCATATGATTTATTGCAACCACTTGACCCTTTCTGTTGATCATTTTAATTGCAATTTTATTTGCGTTAGGTATTCTTCGCAAACCATTTTCTGTAAATATACCTTATACCTATAATGGAATATATAAAAAATACCCTCCTTGAAAATTCGTCTTAATACATTATTAGTCATAATATACCTTTTAGTTTTGAATAACTGCTTATAAATGTGTGTTTTTCCATTGTCCTTTTTATTTTTTAGCTTATGTATATTTTCTCGCAATTTAAAATACATGCTTATATGGTGAAACTCATTTTTTACTTTGCGTAACTGTCTCAAGATAATTAATAAACAAAATCATAAAAAACAAGTTTAGTTCTTAATTTTTAATTAAGGTCATACGTGTCTTCGGAAGTTGAATATTAAATAACGACTTTAATATAAAAAGTAGATTTTGCACATCCTTCAAAAATACATAACTTAGCACTTTTACTGACGGCCAAATGCAAGTGACATTTAAGGAAAAAATGACATTTTGATGACTTAAGAGTAAAATTAAAAAATGATAGGTAGCGATAATTTTTTTCTAATTGATAGAATATTTGTGCATTGAGTATTTCAACATACATCAGATTAAAAAGAATCTCAGGCAGTATTCAGTACAATAGCTAACATTCTCTATAGTAGTTTAATAACTGTCTTTTATGCATCCATATGTGTACGAAATAAGCAAAGATATTTTGAAAATGCATACTGCCTTGAATTTTTAGATATCAGTAATGCAACTACTGATCTTAAACTGTATTAAAACAATTTATTAAAATCCTTTACAGGAATCGATTCAAAGTGGTGTGCCTAGTAATTCAGTAGGGTATGAAAATATGGTGATAATACCACGAGGACACAAGTGAGCAATGTATTTATTGCTGACACTTGCAATCCATGCTGACACTTGCACTCGTTCTTGGTATGCATTTCATTAAACAGTCCTTACCAGTAGGAGTTCTAAATTCCTAATCCATATAAAATTATTCCCAAGGTGATTATATATAATAAACAGTCTACAGATAAAATCTTATCAACAACCATGCAAAAGATTTACTGTAAAGAAAAGTTTTTGAATAACATATGTAGTATTTCGTCATCCTATATGTCACCGTATTTTATGATGTATCATAAGTACAAACACTTGACTCTTCAGTACAAGAGGAGGGTTCGATCCTTATAGCACGGTCTTCCCGTGGGTGTGGTCTGAGAAAAAAAAAATCATAATAAAATATTTTCAAGGTCTTGTTATATAATATACATTTATAGAACTTGTGCAGAGTTCAGTTAAGTTTACACATCGGGTGTCTGATTGGGTAAGTTTAAAAAAGAAAAAAAATTCTGGTAGTTTATTCTAACGAAACTACCGCGGATTATTAACGTAGAATTGCATAACGTTGCTTACCTATTTTGTATGTAAGTATGTATCTATATATATGTACACTAGCTGAAAACCCGTACTTCGCTACGGAGTACATTCAATGGTCAATGTATGCAATTAATGCCAATCAATATATATATATATATATATATATATATATATATATATATATATATATATATATATATATATATATATAATATAGTATCCACCGGTTATAATGATTAGTGGTTATAAGAATCAATCTCGCAAAAACAAAAACAATTGTATTTCCGCGTTAAAATTTTCGATTTAAAGAATCAATCCACCGGTTTTAAGAATCAGTTTACACTCTTCGCTTTCCTTCCATTTTTCAAAAAAAAGCCACTTAAACCCTCAAAAGGTACGAAGTTCTTTCTTTATTCTTTTTAAAAGAAAGAGTGATAAGATGGGATGGAATACAGTCGTAAAATGCATCCCTTTCTTTGTTAGACATAACATAATAGTTTCCCCTTAAACGCTTTAGCTAAAGACTGTCCTATTAGCTTGACCCAGGGGCATCCTAACCGTGCGGATCCGATTTACTTTTCTCCACTGACAAACAAAGACAGGGACTCTTTTTTTCACACCTCCCACATCCCGGTTGCGGCTTCTTGAACCCTGAAACACATAAATCTTCGGGAAAGTGTCCACTATCACTTAGGAAAACGTGACATTATTAGATTCAGCTCGTTATCAAACCGTGAAACGTAAGCTGGATGGCGAATCTTGGTCTAAGACTATTGGTATTGAAAGAGGTATAAACAGCCTCCTGAAAACTTCATAACATCAAACTACCATAGAAAAATTTTTCTTCCACCCTTCCTGTAGTTGAAATGTTAAACTGTTAAGCAGGTATGTTGTAACAAATATTGGATTTTTTTCTTCTCTTACTATGTATAATCTTGTGTATGTACTTATAGGTCTAGAAATTAAGTTGTATTTTTAAAATTATAAAAATAATTTTAATAAAAGATAATTAACGTAAATTAAAGAGTATTTTATAGTAAATTATCTAATATATGTATATATAGGTGTGTGTGTTCCTGTCCAAAAACCAAAATTTCGGCTATAAGAATCAACCGCTTATAAGAATCAAAAACAGTAATAACAAACGTGATTCTTATAAGCGGAAATCACTGTATATATATATATATATATATATATATATATATATATATATATATATATATATAATATATTTACAGTAAATGCAACGATCAATGTATGTAATCGATTAAGATAAACGGAAAAAATATATCTATAAAAAAATCGTAACAGATATTTTTATAAACAAAATAATGTAGAAGAAAATGTTCAAATTAAATCTAATAGAACATACTACAGAATATAGTACAGTTAATATAGTACAATTTGAGAAACATTTCTTTTGCTGTATTTTAATATTTTTTGGATAATGTCTAATCGTCTGCCGCATTAGCAAGAATAAATTTTTATTTGTCTATTTCGTTGTTATGCACGTGACGCAAAGTTAGATTAAAGTATCACATAAAGGAAAGAAATCACGTAATCAGCATTTAATAAATTAAATTCTAAAAATTAATCTTTAAAAATTCACCAAAAATCAGATAATGATGGTAAAGATTCTAAAAAGATTTCCTTTTAAAGGAATTTTTATGATCTTTCTCGTGATATAAATTTTATAACCTCGGATTATTATTTTAAATGCAAACATTAAAAAATATTAAAATAACAGCTTAAAAATTTAATTAAAAAAAATCTAAAAAGAGGTTTCCAAAAAATCTCCCTTAGTGCATCCCTACACTATACTGAGAATCGCCATGAAAAATTTCAGTCCTTTAGGTCCAGCGGTTTGGTCTGTGCGTTATATGTCAGTCAGTTACGGAACTGTTATATATATATATATATATATATATATATATCTAGATAGATAGATAGATATCTAGATAGATAGATAGATATGTATATATACATATATATATGTATGTCAAAAATTTTACGCATTTTGGTGCTTTTCTATTTAAATTGTCCAAGCGATAGACCGGGTTTGCCACGCTGCCAAAATTATAACTCGCGAAGACGGATGGACGGACGGTTTTAGCGTCTGAAATTTTCTATTCTGAATGACCGTTATGGAGGAACGTAATCTCACGTTAAAATTGATATAAGTTATTTTTCATTCACCTGTGTTGTTTCTGGGACTTACCAGCCCCTACATGGAACAGGCAAGACTAGGTCCATAGATGGCTCTGGGTAGAGAGAAATGTAGCTACAGACATTTATATCTCTTTCAGGTGATAAGATGGAGGGGGGGGGAAGGAGTTTAGCACTCTCTTGGTAAAATGCTATAGGGGTCAGGTCCCTTTTAAACCCTAAGAGACTCGACAGAGCTATTCCTATTTTAAATCAACAGTAGTTATGAAAATCTTTTATTCAGGAATATGCAAATTTTACTGTGAGTTAAACACACTTTTTTCTTTATAAATATGGCTCTTAATTTTTTCTAGCTTGAAGATAAATTTTTATTTTTTTTTAAATTTCAACCATTATTTTTGACAATGTTATGTCCTTGCGCGCAGACTTGCGTCGGTATATTAATGAATATACATATTTTTTTAATTTTAAAATTATGTTGCATAATATATCTTTAAAATGGCAAACATTGAAATCAAAATTCTTAGTTATTCATAGAAAAAAATGTTTTTATTTTTTTATTTCAGAAATTTTAGTGATAATTTTTACTGTAATTTAAATTTTTATGGTAGGAATGCCATAATTGTTCGTCATTTAATGATATATGTTTATATTGAACGTGTATAAAAATTAATGGTATTCTAGCCAACTGTTCTGGTGATATCATGTGCTCAATCACATTACAATGAAAAAAACAATGGTTAAAATTTTAAAAAATTAAATAATTTCCCTTAGAGCTAGAAAAAATTGAGTACAATATTTATAAAGAAGAAAGAGTGTTTAACTCACAGTAAAATTTTTATATTTCTTAATAAATTATTTTAGTAACTACTGTTGATTTAAAATAGGTATATGTTTGTCGAGTCTCTTGGTATTTAAAAGGTACCTGATCCCTTAAGATGCAAAATTGTAAGCTAGACGATAAAGACATTTTCCGTTTCTCGTTAAACAAAAGGAATGTTTGTGATTTAATTTTAGGCTGTAGATTAAAATGAGATAACGTTATTCCAAAAGAATCTAATATACGTTAATTTCTTGAATCTTGATTCAAATTGGCGTCATGCATATGACCACTACTTCTGTTTGTTATATTTATCGAAACTGAAACATTTGCGCCACACAACGAATAAGTTAAAACCATGCACTCTGTCACTGTTTTATACTACTCACCCTTTTGAAGCAGGTTATCGTAAAAAAAATACGTTACATTAAATTCTTCTAGTGTATGCAAAGAATATATTCATGGGAAATTGGTTTGGAACAGGGAGAAGTTGAAGCATGAATAAAAAAATATAAAACAACGGCAGTTCACTGTTGGTAATCTCTAAGTTTTACCATCACAGTCTTAACCTCCTTCATAATGTTTCGTTCACGTTTTTGTCAATCAAAACCTGTAGAATGTAATCAACCATAAGCGTTTCCAATGCGTTACAAAGATTACAACAGATTTTTTTCAAAAAGGATTATATATATGTAGGTTCATTTCAAAAGTGGCTAAATTCTGGAAGATATAAAATTTAAAAATGTTCTTAATAATAGAAATATTCTAAGTAAAAAGCAGGGAGTATAAAGCATATTATACTCAGAATACCAACTGTTGTTTATCCAGGCGAATTTATTCAATAATTTAAAAAATGGTATGTCCTTTAATGGATAGTTAAACAGCAACTAAAACCTGCTGTTTAATTTTATAAATGAACGTTTATAGTTGAACTGAGAGTATCAAAAATTTCCTTTTTTTTCTTTCTTTTTTTTATTTATTTATTCCCTCTCGAACTACATACCGATCTGTTAGAGGAAATAGGCGTACTATTCTTAAAACACTGAAATATCTTAACGCTATTACTTTGTTTGACTGATTTTAGTCTAAAATATACAACAGGATTTCCATATCACAATTGCAAAGTTTACTTTTCATGAATACGAAACTTTTTACTTTTTCAAAGTGATGTTATTATAGGATTCATCCAGCCTTCTGCGGAACTGCAGTTTTAGAGATGATTTACGTTTATTTTCCAACCTATTTCGGATACGATAAAAGATAGTTCTCAATAATGTACTTTGTTTAAAAGTGAAAAATTAATTATTTAAGTACTCCCTCTGTCCCAAAATAAATAGCCACATTCTTTTCAACTGTTAAATGTGACATTTGTTTAGGGACAGAGGGAACATTATTTTATGGGTAGAAGGTGCGTCGTAAAAACTATTAAACTCGCAATGTTTCTATTTCGAGAAAAGTACGATTTTCAAAGTGTAAATGTGAAGGTCTTTTATTTTGTCGACAATAATCAAAATATTTCTTTGTTACAAAACCCATTTTTCAGAAAAAGAGAGTTACAAAATGTTTACACATATTTCGAAGCTAAAGTTCATCAGGGTAACTTTGAAGGTTCATGAACGTGCATTTCTATCCAAGCACGAATGTCAATAAAATAAAAAGTACTTTTTGGTAAAAAAAAAATTAAGAATTTTGTTTAGATCTTGTATTTGGTTTTAAAATATTATAAAAAAGTAAAAAATTTAAGAGAGAGAGATACTCCCCCACCCTCTCTCTCTCTCTTAGTTGAGTCTCTCCACTTGAGTCTCTCTTAGTGTGTGTATATATATATATGATAATATTATTAATAACCTTTAATCGCTCCTTCTGAACTTTCTCATCTGGTAACACCTTTCCGACGCCTTGGCGAGATGCTTCGCCTTTCCATATACTAACTTTCTCTGCCAATTCTGGCAACCTCTCTGACCTAATTCTATTTTCGCGCGCTACGATTGAGACGCTAGGCTGACTCGCAGTGAATAAGATGTGTGGCTGCTTTCGTAAAATAAATCCCTTTGTTCCTGAAGCTGACTTTATTATTTTCCGGCCATGATGTTGGCAGTATTTTGAGGAGATGACTATTCCGGACATTTCATATATATATGAGAGTTTATATGGCAATAGATAAATATTTTTGCAGGAATAAGCATTTGAACGCCTCATATGTAAGGTGGATCTAAGATGCTCAAAAATTTAAAAGAAAAAAATGACTAATGGGAACATATTTTGCTAGGAATAATAGGGAAGCTTTCATTCCCTAAAGTGAATATTTCATCTTGAGAAACCTTGTTGTTGTTTCTTATGCCACTTGACCGACAGCAATATCAGATCAAGTCCCGAACGCCATGGGCGATGAAGGATCGGTTCCTGTTTTGACTGGCACCACAAGGGTCGAAGTTCGATTTGACCAAAGGACCAGTCCCGTAATTTTGAACTGAGTCAAGTGATGAGACCATAACACTTGACCCCGCACCTCCAGAGGTAATTTTGATAACTTGGAGGACATTGCAGTAAACGACAGATTTTGCGTGCACCAACCGCCATTAGTGTACACGGCAGTGGATTTGTAAGCCACGAGCATCAAACCAGCGACTTTCAGACCACTCTCCCCCTGCCCTTGCCAAGTGGGCCACTGCGCCCTGAGAAATCGTCACCATCGTTATGATGGTAGAGAGCGTGCGTCAATCCCGCAATCAATCAAATACGCGTACAAACAAAATTATCTTAAATGCTGAGTTACTTGCAGACCATAGTCTATGCTGAAACATGCTTGAATATGCTTGCCGAGATCTGAGATACTTAAAAAAAACTACGCAGTTTTAAATCAAATTATATCACTTTCATAGAGAAATATCTGTGCATTTGAAACTAATTTTATAAGTGCCTAATTTTATTTTATTTTTTCTAATCACAGATTATTTCATGTTTTTAACTATTCCTGTATAGTTTGATAATGCGCTTTATGTATCCTTTCTGATCTAAAACATTTATATGAGTAAAGAAATAGAGTAAAGATAAGTCAAGACGTGAAATCGATAAATAAATGTGAGTAGATCCGCTCTCACACTCGAGTTTGCGATACTGTGTTACGACAAACTTAATTTATTTGAGAAAAAACTTTTCAATTCCTTTTTATGTAGCTTTTTAGTGCTTGTCTATTCTTCAATGACGTCGGGTATTTGCATTATTCTTTTATCATTACCCCACGTATTCAAAGAAGAATTAGCAAGAGACCTCATTTTCCTTCCTCGCGTCTGAGCCACTCTTTTGTTGCTGTTTTACGCCCAATTCTCCACTTGTCTGTCAGCTGAACAGAGGAGGTGCTACTATCTTAGTGCTTGGGAAATGGGATTGCATTGATTTAACTGCAATACTCTCTTTGTCTCTTTGCTTTTATGCAGGTATCTTTGTGATGGAAGGGACACTGGAATCCCCTCAGGTCTCTCGGTTGTTCCGTTTTTCCTGCGAAAACATTAGAAGGGTAAAAGTAGAAGAAAAAAACGCTCTTCTGTATTTTGCCAAAATCGAAACTTTTTCTTACACTGGAAGATTTGTTCCCGAGGAAATTTTGCTTGCTCGCATGCTGGTAGTGAAACTATGTTGTGATGGGAGAGAGCTTATAAATCTTATTCAGAATAGGGAAAAATCAATACAGGGAGAAAGAGTTCATAAGACTGCTGTCTTTTATATCCAGAATATATTCTTCACTAGAAGAGTAGACATCTGAACGAAAGTAATGTAAATTTAATTTAAAAAATATTTTACATTGCTTTTATTTGAACTACTAAAAGCTTATAATAATGTAACATGTCATCGGATTTATATGATATTTACACAATTTACTAATTACACCTCATGATCTCTCATTTTACGGGTTTACAATGAAACTATTTATGCATTCTATCTAAATTTGGTGAGTTAATATTTTAGAAAGAACCCGAAAAAATTCCTATGGAATTACTTTTTTAAAAATCCTTTCTATTTATGTCTCCTTCATATCAAATCTACGATTCCTTGATACCTGTTTGAATAGTTTATGACATTAAAAATGATCAACAGCCTTGGTTCAAAAGCATATCAATGGTTGATTTGCAATAGGAAGGAACTCCAAAATTGTACAGAAAATAGAAAAACCTTTTAATTAATGTATAATAAAAAGCCCCCTTTTATTACATTTTGTACATGGTATGTGTTATGTTATTAGACTATTTACTCCTAATTTTGAGTTTATAGTAATTACCAAATAATTTCATAAGTTTGAGTTTTGGAATCAATAATTCACGTCTTATCAAAAACAACTGTAGTATCAGCTTTTAAACGTCAATTTACCAACTAAGTAAGTGAATACTCGCTTCTCATTGGGTGCAGGCTTGCGCTGTATTGCAAATCGAAATTGCTTATTCCTAATAGAGGTACCAAGAAGTCTTTTTTTTAATGTGGATAACGACCTACTAGAAATATGCTATCGATATAAACACACACGCAGAGAAATTATAAAAGCTATTTTCAATACAAAGAGTGAAGTGAAAATAATTTCCCGTGTCCTCAGTACATTCCATGGGAAAATTATTGTAATATAAATTAATCATGGTCTTTCAGAGGGATAAGCAATAAAAATATATTGGTAATAGCAACACACATTTCAAGATAATGCTTAGGTGAAAGAAAGGTATGACTGCATAGTTATGAATGAATATGCTAGGAATACTAACTCATAATAGCGGTACCAAGTCACTCCATTTAAAAAATAGGTGTTACAGCCTATTGCAGATAAGCCACTGATATGCTATGAAGAACAGAAATGTCTTGCTATATTAACATAGAGACATTTATAAACATATAAAAAAACGGCCATTCTACAAACCTATAGAGCATTGTCTACCTTTTCTCTATCCATACATTTGAGATATATGTATCAGAAATGAGAGAGTGCTTTTAAATTATGGAGAACGTGAAAGGTATTTTAATATAGAGAAGGACCAAAAATTTAAGTATAAAGTGAATAATCGTTTAATGTCTGCTCTCCAATTTGAAATCAAAATTTTTAATTTGACTCTAAGGTTTAAATCTTTATCATGTATATTCTTTAAAATAAAAGTATTAATTATAATGAACTAACTTTAGTCCTAAATATAATTATCGTCCATGTTTATTGAGTATCCATTCATTACGAACTTGTGTTACTTTCATATCACATACAAAACGTACTTTAAATCGTTAAATATATTATCAAGTATATATAATAATTGCAACTAACTTGACAATATTCTCAAAGTGAAGAAATATAACGCATATTAGTAGTACATTCTATTAACTATATTTAAACATTATTATTAAGATCTAAACGCATATAGCATACACACATCACTCGTTGAAATTTTCTATATCTGCCTTCACGTTAGGTTGCAGAAGTTTAGAATTTTTTCTGCTATAATTTTTAATAAAATATTTTAGTCCGTTTAATGCCAGTTCTCAAATATTTTTTGTTTATTTCTTCCTAAAAATCTCCAGTATTGTGTGAAGGTTAGCGTCAAAAACAACCACCGAGTAGGCCTGGATTTGAATCCGATCTAAGCCGTGCTCTTCTGTTGTTTCTTCATACAAAGCGGATGATGGTCGAATAATTAGTGAGCTGGCATCCGGTACCAGAGTATGTGGGTTCGAGTCCTACCCTTGTCATGGACATTTGTAGCCGTTCGGAATCATCTTTAAGCAGTAGGTCCCGGTCTAATTTGCACTCGTGTAGCAAAAATTGACTGTAGCGTTCTAAACGAAACCAAACCTTCATACAAAGCAAATTTGGTTGACCCTCATAAAAAAGCAATGTTGGTAGCTACTAAAACTCTTGATGTGAATGGGCAAAATTTTTCTCAGTATAGGTTCCTGCCACATTGGACCGAGAAAATACAAACTTTTTAAACATTCTGATTTTTTCCCAAAATGCTACTTTTAATTTCATTTCAAAATATATCACCCTTGGCATTAATATTTATAGCCGTTCGGAATCGGCTTTAAGCAGTAGGTCCCGGTCTAATTAGCTCTCGTGTAGCAAAAATTGATTGTAGCGTTCCAAACCAAACCTTCATACAAATAAAATTTGGTTGACCTTCATAAAAACGCAATGTTGGTAGCTACCAAAACTCTTGATGTGAATGGGCAAAACTTTCTCAATATAGGTTTCTGACGCAGTGGACCGAGAAAATACAAACTTTTTAAATATTCTGATATTTTTTTTCCAAAATGCTACTTTTAATTTCATTTCAAAATATCTCAAATACTCCAAATGTTGAATAGACATTTTGAGACGAGGCTTAAAAAATATTTGCAGGTTTAGTAAAGGTATTATTCAACAGACTTAACGTTTGAACTCTGATATCTACATATATACAGCACGAATTAAAAAAAGAAAAAGAAATACAATGGCAGTCAGAATTCGGGAAACAGTTGAGAAGAATGTTCGATATACAAACAAACGCGCCAAAAGTTTATTATATTAGATTAAAGCTTTTTAAACAATCAAACCCTCTTTTAATGCATATTGTGGGTCTTGACATGATATTATGTGCCGATACACGTCTTTTAGAAGCATATTAAAACACGTAGTAGGATAATATTTGTAATCACCAAAGTGTGTTTGTTCACAAGGTAAGATATTTTTTAAAGTAAAAAAAAAGGTAATTGATTAAAGAATAGTTTTGCATTTCCCTGAAATTGCGTTATTCTTTTGTGCAATACGAGATTAAATTCAACAGATGTAGCACTAATTTTGTAAAGAAACACTGTGTATTAAAATTCTTACTTATCTTCATTCCCTCAGAAGTATGCCTACGAGGAAAATTCTTGAATAAAAAAAAGAATAGAATTTAGTTTTCGAAATTGAATGACTTTAAAATACAATTGGAAAGTATATTTTATTCATTTTATCTATCTCCGGAGATAAAGGTCAAAAGTTGTGCAATAAATTAATAACAAATTCCTTAATATGTCATTTATATATATTAAATTATTCACAGAATAGGATTTATCAGTCATTAGAAATGAAATAAAGTAGATCAAGAAAGTTCCTCTCTTTCTTTCTCTCTCTCTCGCTCTCTCTCTCGCTCTCTCTCTCTCTCTCTCACGCGCGCACACACACACAATTAAGAATGTACACTCTATTTTAAAAAAATCGAAGCTACAAGAATTGCGACAAAAAATATGTGAATGTGAAGAACATGCACAGAAAAAACGATTAAAATTCCAAAACAATTGAAGGATTTATTCCGGAGTTTGATCGTTATAAAGGGAGGAAGTCAATAAGGCGTTAGTCCATCTCTGGCCTCAATGCACAAGTCAAAAGGCGGGGAATAGACTGATAAATTACCCGGATGACGTCCTGCTCAATTTCTTACCAAATTGTCTCCAGCTGTCGGACTATATAGCCAACATCCCGGGATAGTTGCAATCGCCTTCCCCTCACGTCCCAAACGTGATCTATGGGGGAGGGATCAGGCGATCCAGGTGGCCAAGGAAGTATTCGACAAGCTTACCAACACGTATGTGGCCGGGCATTATCGTGTTGAAAAGGAAGTCCAGGGTGGTGAAAGAGGAACGACAACAAAACGGGTCGCAGAATGTCGTCTACGTATCGCTGTGCTGTAAGTATGTCACTAATGACTACCAAAAGGGTCCAGCTATCAAAAGAAATGGCAACCCAGACCATAATGTCCTGTTGTGGGCCTGTGGAGCCGTGCGATTCTAAGGGCAGGATCCCTACGCTGCCGTGGACGTCTCCAGACACTTCTTCGGTGGTCTCCAGGACACAGTTTGAAACAGGACTCGTCCCTGAAGACTATACGTCCTCAGTCAGCGCAGTTTCAAGTTGATCGAGTTAAGCACCACTGAAATCGGACTTGACGGTGTACCGTCTGGAGGGGTAAGCGGCGTAATGGCCAGCGATTCCGATCTTTTAGTCGTCTGTCAATGATCACGTTGGATACTTGCGTGCGGGTCACGCGGCGGATGGTTGATCACGACGAATCCTTTCCAGCGACAGCACATCTGACAATCGCTGTGTCTTCTCATGTGGTCCTATAGCGACTAGTGCCTGCATCGCTTCGACCCAGATGTCGAGCGATTCTTTGATTTGCACAACCACCTTTTTTCAATCTGATGATACCTCTCTCAAAGGCTGAAAGATGTTCATAATGATCGCGAATCCTTCGGCGAGGCATTGCTACTGTCAACGTAAGATATCCACAGTCGAAAAACACCTACTAGATGCGCAGTTCTGATGTGCTGGAGCTCCCACTATTTAGTAATTGGACGACAAATATTATTTGCATGTTCGATCGAAACATCTTTGCATACAAAATTTAATTACAATCGGACAAATACATCTTGCAGCGTCGATTTTTTTAAAGAATGTACTAAGGGGAAAATTAAACGTTATTACCCTGAAGTCGATAGAAAAATATGGTAAACTGTTCATTTTCAATTAAATGGCAATAATTTTTTTTAAACATAGCGCAAGAGCTATTAGATATTTTAAGGAGATCAGGTACTAAAGATTTGTTTTTTAATGCTTTTTTATTAAGAATGAATCTTCAGACTTTCGCTGAAAAGCATGGCAAAACGCGAAACAAGTAAATTAAGTTGAGATAATCCTCATCCGCAGCCGATATATAAACACATGATATAAATGAGTCCAATTACTTATTCGTGACGCTATTTCTATGACCATATAAACTAGTATCAAAAGTGAAATCAGTAAACTAAAATGACAGTTCTATATAGCAAGAACGAACAATGACATTTACAATGATCATCAAAATAATCATTACTAAAATTTTTATATTTAATGACACATAATGAAATTTTATTGTAAATATTTAACTGCCACGTTGTTCTTAATTATATTCCTATTTTGTTAATAGATCTCATTAGGTTGATTATGGATATTTCTGTCATTTAATTAAAATATTCATTATTATTTTTGTTCTGGTATGCAAGTACTGCTATGCCACGCATTTCGGTCAAATTGTTTAAGACAACGCAGAAAGAACCTTCAAATATTTTAAGAAAAGAAACTTCTTTCTTTGTACAGAGACTGTTGAAGAGCAAGCTTAGAAAGAAACTTTAAAAACATTTGAAAGAAACGCATATGTCAGTTTGTTATAAAAAGTTTTTAAATAAAACACTTTTCCATTCGTAAAAATTTCACGGAGTGTACGCAAGTGACAGACAAAAATGTAATACTTCCATGAGGCTCAATGCTTTCTATTATGTTGATTACGGTCGAAAAGTAGGACGAAAGTAAGACTTTGGTAACCATCTGTCTCGCGGTTAGAACATCCGGAATCGATCCCACGTCCTGACGGGCAGTCTTTATAGTGGCACCCTTAACACGGAAATGAATAATGATCAAATGTCATGAAAAATCACGTTAAGTTGATAAAGAAAAATTGAGAATCATCGAAGCAATTTAAAGAAATATTTACAACTGAAATGTTTGTCACTGTTCTAGAAATTAGGGAGAATAGCTTGAGGAGAAACTTAGCGAGAAAAAAAAATTTTAACGACAGGTTAGTCATAGAACAGCATTTATTTAGAATTGAAAATTCCCCGGATTCATTTCCAGCTTGATCATTATAGACTACAAAATTACTAATGTTTTACAAACGATCTCAGCTTAAGATTAAGAACCAGTTATTTACAAGCTTCAACAAACATTTAACTTTTGACTAATAGTTATATGCAACGACTAGCTGAAAACCCGCACTTCGCTACGGAGTACATTCAAAGTAAAAACAACGGTCAATGTATGCAATTAATGCCAATATATATATATATATATATATATATATATATATATATATATATATATATATATTAAAAATCGTAAGGGATATTTTTATAGACAAAATAATGTAGAAGAAGATATTCAAATTAAATCCAATATAAAGAATACTAAAGAATATAGTACAGTTAATATAGTACAGTTTGTAGAACATTTCTTTTACTGTATTTTAATATTTTTTTGGATAATGTCCAATCGTCTGCCGCATTATCAAGAAAAATAAAATTATTTTTTTGTCTATTTAGTTTTTATGCACGTGACGATAAATTTAATTAAAGTACCAGAAAAAGAAGATCACGTGATCAGCATTTAATAAATTAAATTCTAAAAATTAATCTTTAAAAATTCACTAAAAATCAGGAAATGGAGGTAAAGATTCGAAAAAGATTTCATTTTAAAGGAATTTTTATGATCTTTCTTGTGATATAAATTGTATAACCCTCAAATTGTTATTTTAAATGCAAACTTAAAAAAGGTAAAAAAAAAAACAGCTTAAAAATTTAATTTTTAAAAAATCTAAGAAGAATTTTTCAAAATACTTTCTTAGTGCACCCCTACACCATAAGAAGAATCGCCATGCAAAATTTCAGCCCTTTAGGTCCAGTGGTTTGGTCTGTGCGTTGTATGTCAGTCAGTTACGGAACTGTTTTATATATATAGCTTCTGACTACAAAAGTATTGGAAATAAGTAGATTTTTTTGCTGCAGTATTAAAGACTATTTTTTTTATAATGCAGTTTCATTCCTGTATACAGATAGGATCTGATTCAATACTTCCTGATCACAACTTTACTCCCATCAAGCATATAACACTAAAATGTAATTTTGTTTCTTCATAAAAATGTAAACTTTATTCTGCCCTTTACATTTTAAAAAATAATAAAACCTACCATATTTCCTTTGCCTGTATGAAAGCTTACTTTTATTGAATTTATTAGACGTAGGTTTATCCGGGTTAAAAGAAAACGAGGAATATACCTTAAATTAAAGGTAGTCACGGAATCAATTTGCATGCAACATAAGTTAAAAGTAATTTTCATAATAATAGCAGAAGATTTGAAAATAACTGGGACCGGGAAGGGAATGTACGAGACATAAAAGATGATAAAAATATCTATCGGTAAGATTGTTTTATTACAATCTTTCCGAGAATTCTTATTACGTACTTCAAACGGATGACATTAATAAATAAGAATATCCTAGTTTGTAATTACTCAGAAAATGTGAAACAAATATTATCGAAATTTTTAATGTTTTAATTTATTAGAAAGTCTAATAAAATAATGGATATTTGTAGTCAAGAAAATTTGGAATTTTTATTATTAATCTCAGACTGCCACCGATGATATGATGTCTCCTCCAGAACAAAATGTTTATATATTTTCAAATTTATATCATGAGTGGAAAGACTAAAAGTTTTGTTCTAAATTATAATCTCTCTCATATATTTACATTCCAATATTTATTTTCTCTTTTCTGGCTGAACAATTTGTTTAGACTTAACTCTAGAATACAAAGGAATCAATAAGAAAATTAATAATCTGATTAAAAAAATCTGCAAGAGTAGAAGAGGGAAGTAATGAATTTTCATATGCACATCCGGATTTATGCCTATTTTGAAATCTTTGTTCCTTGTCAATATACATAAGTTTTAACAACGGTTTATTTAACATTCCTCATGACACAAATTTAGGGTGAAGTTCCGAATAATATATTTACTAGATTTTAAAATATAACACACACCTATCTCAAACTCAGTGTAAAGTTTTACATATTATATTCATTGCGCATAATAAATGGAACTGCATTATTGGGTTATCAAACAAGTTGGACGTCAATTTTTGTTTAATTAAATAAAACACAATTATACCGCCTTGTCACAGATGAAGTTTAAAAGCATGAAACGTCGATGCTGCTACGGATTACTCTTTATTAAATAAAGGTATGCATAACTTAAATGTTTCTTGTCTTTGTGACGTTAGGGACACTCACCTCGATTTTAACCTATGGAGAAAATTTGTCCAAGAATTGCCGACTTGGATTGAAAGATATGTTTTTTTATTAAATTGCACTTCGTAATAGAGGAAAAAATTACAGATTAGGGCATTTTTTGTTTAAAAAAATAATAATATTTTAAAATTTAAATTATTCGGGGGAAAAATCTGGTACAGTGTGTTTTAAATGCTTATAATTCCTTTGGTGGACGAAATTAATAAAATGAATGCTGTTCCAAGGAGCAGAAATTTCAGGCTACTCTGAAAATACCACATTTATTTGATTATCAGCATTTATGTAGCTGTAAATAGTGGACAATATTTCTCCATAGGTTAACATTAAGGTGAGCGAATCGAATAGGGTTCGTACACAGCATCCTTAAATCTGCGAGTACAAATATAAAGAGAAATTTATATTTTTAAGCATTGAAAATAAACATTCAATTAGTCGTAATAAAAAGAAGGTAATACGTATATTTAAAAGATTTTGATACTCTCATTGATAAACTTAAATATAATAAGGTATTTTGATGTTTTAAACGCCATAAACTAAACATAATATATAAAAAAATAAACATGTCAAAATCTATCACATAAACATATTTCGACAAAATTTTTGTCTCTGTTTATGAGGGAATAATTCTTCCGATCCAAACAAAATTCCCTTGGAAATAAAGTCGCTGAATGTCATTTACTAGTGTTTAATCGTTTTATTTGAGTGTTGTCAGGAACTTACATGATCCCAAGTCTTTTAAAAAGAAAATATTACATATCACTCCTTTCATAGAGTGATGAGTACCATCTCTATCTCTCTTGTCCCATTTTTTTTTCTAAATGATATACAGAAGTCCTTCACCCAAGGGTGTGAATCTTCTAGGGAATACGGACATTAAAAAACCATTACTGATCGGTTGTGGTAATCTTATACAAGAATAAAATGCATATTTCATAAGATAGATCTCTTGTCCTCTCTGCTTCCTTCCTATTTTGTAATACATTTTTCATCGAAATATTTATAGATGATAAACATTAATTACAAAAGCATCGCTACGAAACGTACTGATCATAAAATATTTTTTTCATTAAATTTACGCAAAAGAGTCTTAAATTTTATTCGGGTAACATATGACTTTTTCCTCTGATTAATTTCCAGAGCATAGGTTACAAACACGTAGAGGAAACATAGCTTTAGTGTGTATGTAATTTTTTTCTTATGTTTTGAAATGCATAAAAAATATTTTCATTTTCTGCTGCCGGAGTTATTTTTAACACATTATAATATGGTTGTTTCAGTCATGAGACAGAGCTAGAAATATCTAAAACTATGAAATAATGTACATAAAAGTATTTTTTGTACTGTATAAATATAAAAAATGTAATGAAAATTTGAACATTTGACACAAATGCCAATATTTATAGATGATAAACATTAATTTCAAAAGCATCGCTACGAAACGTACTGATCATAAAATATATTTTTCATTAAATTTACGCAAAAGAGTCTTAAATTTTATTCAGGTAACGTATGACTTTTTCCTCTGATTAATTTCCAGAGCATAGGTTACAAACACGTACAGGAAACATAGCTTTAGTGTGTATGTAATTTATTTCTTATGTTATCTTTTGAAATGTATAAAAAATATTTTCATTTTCTGCTGCCGGAGTATTTTTAACAGATTATAATGTGGTAATTTCAGTCATGAGACAGAGCTAGAAATATATAAAATTATAAAAGTATGTACATAAAAGTATTTTTTGTACTGTATAAATATAAAAAAATGTAATGGAAAATTTGAACATTTGACACAAATACCATTGTCTATAATAGTGGATAATTAGCGGTGTCTTTTTAACGGAAGGTGTGTAAGCAATCACTGTGTTGGCTTATGATTAAGGTAATCCGAACTTTAAGAATGGATATATCAGGTAATTAGATATTATTTACTGTTTTTAGTAGCAAATTCTTACAGAAGTTCCGGGAAAATTAAGTTAAATGACAGTATCTAATAATGAGTTATCCAGATGGAATCTAGGTCCGGGAATACCAAAATTCAGCCTATATAAAAGACCACATTTATTGTCTGTCTAGAAAAAGATTTTGATTTCATAATTTTTATATGATGGTATAGCGTTGGGATAAAACATATTGACTTACTTTCTAGACAAATCAGTTTTTCTATGTGTATATCAAACGACATTAAATTAGTCACGTATTTCAGAAGTTTTCTAGGTAATCGGTAATATTTTTTGAAGGGGAAGGGTTTAAATTAACATCTACTTTCAAGAGTTCGCTTATTATTATAGTAATTAATGAAAATTTTTGATTATAGGTAATTAAAACTTTACCAGAACACTATACTGCAGTGCTCAAAATTGACTAGATTCCCCGACATGGGACAATGTATTAGAACTGGCTCTCCATTAAATTGGAGTATTCATACAATGGTACTATTGGATTTTCTCAAGCATAATATTTGTGTTATTATTTTGCAACTCGATAAATTTTAATAATCGTAATGTCTTTTTAGCAAACCTTTATTTATTTTGACTTATATTAAATATAACAGAGCAAAAGAAGAGTCAATCTGTCAGACATAGGCATTACACGTACAATGAACTTAAAACATTTAAGCAAAATTTTCATGTTCTTTATCGATAAATTAGGCCACTTTGAATAAAAAGTAGAATATATTTGGATTTCAATACATTTTAAAATCTAGTAGTTTAATGTAGGTCTATATAAAAGATTGTTTTGATATTACTTTGAAGATTCCTTTAATTATATTGCATGATTTATTAGGTTGAAAAATTTATATAATCATTAAAGGTGATATAAGCCGAAAACGCTAGAAATTCTATTTCATTAAAAAAAATCTTTTCTAAGTGAAGAAGGCTTTTATATTCATTTTATAAAGCAAAAAAAAATCCTTAATTGTAATCTTCGTCTTAACATTATTTAAATTAAAGTATATATTGGGCAAGCAATTGAACAGAAAGAATTAAAGTTAAATTTGTTTTATAGAGAAATAATTAATTGAGCAAATTTAAAACGTGCTTTGAGAACGATTTTTTGCAGTGATTGACAATCCAGCTGAAATCTTCAGATTGATAAAAGGGTAGCTGCCTGTTGCCCTTTAATAGCATCGTTCAAAAGTCTTTAAAACATTGCTATACTATTATCAATTTTTATAATGCGTCAACTATATAGATTATTGGACGTATATATTTTTTTGAAAGAAATCTCAATTATTTACCTAGAAAACTTATAGCATTTTTCAGTTTCAGTCAATCAGGGTTCATCTTTAACAGTCAAACTCAACTGCAATGATATTTTGTGTCGACCGGGAGTCTCTCTTGTGTGTTCATATATTGAGATAACCTGCTTTTTTTCTATTGAGCTTCCTCTGAGCGGTCAAATGCAGTCATATTTCCGTTCATTTTCTTTATTATTTGAATGATACATATTTCGTGGTCCATCAAAAGTCTTTGTAAATTAACTCTGAAGCAGTCAGCCCCAAATATTTTTGCAATTTTAGTTTAACGTTTAACAGAATTGATCTTTTAACTCTTAAGAGGTGTGGTTTATAATCAATGTAACCTATTTAAAAATAATTCAAACAATTCATAATTAATAAATTCTTTGTATATGTGTAAATAAATTTCTCTCTGTTCACTTTATAAGTAAATAATATTTTCCCTGTATATTACAGATATATAGCCATAAAAATCAATTATATAAATATTAAATAAAATTCAAAGATAAATATATCATTAAATAACTGTGGAAAGGAATTTCAGATTTTAAAGTAATTGTAAATTGATATTGATTTAAACAGATGTGCCTACTCATGTACTACCATCACCGATACCGCATTACAAGTAAAATAAATCAAATAAAATGTGTAAAAATATATAATTCACAGATCTAGCGCCAAATTATTTTCTAGAACAAAATTTTGTATAAAATTTGACGTTTCATGGTGTTTCAATAACACGCTGAAATATGCATGTTACAATAAATTTCGAAAAGAGAGTTTCTTTGACATAAACTTTTGTAAAAAGTTACTTTATGGAAACAGCTCTTCTAGAAAAGAAATTCACAGGTGAAAGCTCCATTTGAATTTCAAATATTGTAGATCGTATAGCTAAGTGAATAATATTTACTAGCCAAGTAGGTGATTTTTCTTTATTTTTAGCATAATACTGATGCTCAAAGTTTACCAGTTCCCTTTTTATTAAAGATTGTAAACTCTGGATTTTCTAAAACATGTCGGTAGTTTCAAGGCAATGAATTATTTTATTGAAATATGTAAAAGAAAACAATCTTCCATACGGAATACATTACAGATAAAAATCATATGATATGCAGTGGAATATATACTTTTTCTAATGTGAAGTTTTCTTATCTATTTAGTTTATAATGTGTAATAACATTTACACTAAATTTAGCTGCAATCGGATATAAATATGAGTGTTCATTTAAGTTACTAAAAGATATATAATGGTCATAGGGATAAAATATAAATTCTGTTTTACGAGAAAAAAAAATCTATTATGAGCATTGGCAAATCTTCATTGCAAAACATTAAGTTTTCAGTTTTTCTCTTAAAAAAGACGTGATGCTATAAAAAATGTAAATATGTCATGCCCGATATTAAAGTATTTGGAGCCAGTAAAATATTACAAATGCATGGGTAAATAGTGGAAGTATACACTGATGAATATGATGGGTATAGTTCTCAAAGATTGTTGTCGTAGTTCCTAACAAGGAAAAAAAATAGAATAATACAGTTATTCAAAACTATTATTATTTTCCCTTAACACAACATTAAAAAGCAACATAATTTCAGATAAAATTATTGCACTTAAAAAAGAAATATAGTTTCATTTATTGAGTGAACTGAATCCGATGTTACAAGAGGAGTTATTTATATATTCTCGTATTAAACGACAAGTTTCAGTGTCCCTGCACTCTGGCTCTCGACTGGTGCGAGAAAATTCATGTAGTTTTAATTTGTTTACAGTATTGAGATGATGTGATTACAAAACTGAAAAAACCTAAACAGTAAACGTTTTCTTGGTATAAAAAAACATGAAGACTCTTTCATTGATTTTAAATTGACTTTATATTTAAAAAGAATAATGCACTGACTATTAGTATTGAAAAATGCATACAGTGAACAACTAGAAAGAAAGTAAAATATGTGTTTTCTTTTTTGGGATTGATCTTGCGGGAGACGTTTTTCACGAGTAATATATGCCTAAAGTTGTGCAGTTCGCTTAAACAACTTTCAAGCAGTGACGACTATAACTAACATCCAGCTAAATGGTCAGTGAGCATGTTCTGTGAATAATAAATCACAATCTCGAAAAATTTTACTACTATCTTTTATTCATTTTTTTCTTTATAATATGAATGCTATACGCGCATTTTCTGAAAAATAGATTTTATTCAGTGATAAATATTTTTAAAAAATTGATGTGTTATCGTTCATAAAAAGCAATGAGGGTATCGGAAAAGTCTTATTTGAACGTAATCCTTTAATCCAATGACTTTGAAATGTTGGTACTGTAGTTTATTTTTCTCTGAAGTGCCATAGATTTAAAAAAGAAGTGTGAATATTTCAACGTATATAACTTGTAACTGTATAAATCAAAACAGATGTGTATTTTTTCATCTGTGCGTGAGGTCCAGGGTTGCCCAAACTTGTCGGCAGATCTGTAATGTCCGTCCGGCGCCCAGGCCTGTAAAAATGAGTTGCTCCGAACTTGGGAAATCAACCCTCGACTGCGTATACAGGTTTTGCTACGTAGAGACCGGTCAGTAGTTCGATAGGGCGTATAGGCGAGAGCCGTGGTCGCCGTAATCTTTTCGAAACTTTTCATCTGTGCGTGTATTAACGATATGCTTTTCATGGGAATTAATAGTCGGGAATTTTGTTTCACTGATGAAAGATACAATGTTTCAGTGTACTCTGTAAATACTCTAAAAAAGTTTTTAATGATAGATGACAGCATAAAATTGGGATATTCAGCTTATATGTTTATTACAAAATATAAAGATAAACCATATTTAAGTTTCAATTGGATTAAAAGAAACGAAATATCCGACCAATTGTACACCATATACAGAATAAATCATAAATTGATCCTTTTTTTCAAACTGGACTCCTACCTGTATTTATAGAATGTCATTATAATGTATATGATGGCCGGTGGCGTAGTAGTTAAAAGCTTCAAGCTGCCACACCACAGGTCCATGGTTCGATCATGCCACTGGGCAAGGTTGACTAAGCCTATCATCCGTTGAGTGGGTTAATAAAATGAGGATCAAGCATGCTTAGGAATTAACTCTGGGGGTCCCGCATCAGGTTGACCACCTGACCGAGACATATGCTGTATGGCACCCCAAGCCCACGGTCATGAAAGCGGAGATGGGCACCGCAGGCCTTGGACTACATTCGGACTGTTGTGCCATGAGTAAGTTAACTATAATCTATAAGAAATTATTAAATTATATAGGAGTGAAGTAAAATAATAAAATAATGACAACATTTTAATAACAGAAGTGGATGGAGTTTACCAAACATTTTTGAATTTGCCTAGATGGAAAAAAAACCTTAAATCGATTATAAGCTTCTTTACTTGATGAAATCAAATATAGGGGAACCCGGGGTAGAACGAGGTTCAGGGCGGAATGAAGTTCGACGTTTTTAGGTGTCAAGGAGGTGTTGCCAGCCACCGGCAATAAGTACAACTAGACCAACGTATTGCTGCTGTAACGTAGTCAAAAATACGACAAGCGTTTCGCTTCAATTACTTTACTACGCTACCTTAAACACTACAACTACAAAAAGCAAGTATATGCAGTGAGTTAGAATTTACAGTTAGATATGTCAGGACGGCTTCGGGTTCACCGACAACACGGCCTATCAGGTCGAAGACCAGGAGAGCTATGTCTCTCTTTGGCACTCAAAAACAGATCTCTTCTCCGCGGCGTGTTGGGGGTTTTCTTTTATACGGTCGGCGAATTCAAAAGCTTTCTCAGTAATTTTAAGTGCTCGTAAGTGTCCAAAGTTTATGGGATTCCACATGTCACTATAGTGTCAACATTCTGGAGAGCCCTCGAACCACTCTGGGATTTATGTGTTCTATAACGTCAGAACCGGCCATTACACGAACTTTATGGCTTCTTATCCTAGAGTTTATGATACCGCTCAGTTTAACATTTCGCCGATAGATGACATGTTCATGTTGAGGGGTAGGAACGGCATCACATACTTATATAATTACAATTTCCGTGTAGTAATGAAGACAACGTCACACTGCTCAACTTCGACAGCCATTTTAGTATAGTTTTCTCGAGCGTTGGTGTGTGCAATTTTCATTGTGTGATTTTTTGCTCCTGTATTGTAACTTTTGCTGATTTTTAACCAAGGTAAGGTATACATACTTGTTTACATCACAACCATAGTTAGTACATGCTTGAATTACGTTTAATTGCCTTTAGTTTCCTGTAGTTAAACATTTGTTTACGTATCTTTCTCGAGTGACCTTACGTCCCTAACCTAAATCGTTTCCCTGGGGTGGAACGGGTGGGGCAGAATGGGGTAGTACCCCATTCTGCCCCGCAATTTTTTTAACTAAGAGATCGTTTTGGTACACCCTAATTTTTTTTTCTTTCGATTTCAGATGGTTTGAGACTATAAGAAAAAACAAATAGGCAATTATGATCTACATAAACAATAAACAATGCTATCGAGGCGGTAATTTCTTGAAAATCTGGGTATTTGAAGGTTTCGGACCAATTTGATGTTCCTCAGTATACTGTGGAAAGATTCGGTAAAAAAAGAAAGGAAAACCCTGACTACAAGATCGATAAAACGACTGGAAAATTTAAAAACGTATTTGCAGAAGAGCGGGAACTTGTACTCGTTAACTACTTAAAAACTATGGAGGCTAGATTATTCGGTCTAACAATGAAGGACTTGCGTAGCTAAGCTTATCAGTTGGCAGTAAAAAATGGCATTGGTCATAGATTTAAAAATGGAATCGCAGGCCAAGATTGGGTCTATGGATTCCTTAAGAGACATTCTAATTTATATGTTCGCAAAGCCGAGGCAACATCTGGTGCAAAAGCCATGGAATTTAATAAAGTAGCTGTCGATAGTTTTTTTTTTTCATTGGTTACGAACTTACTAAAGAAGCACAAACTAACGGCTTCTCAAATATTTAATTGCGATGAAACTGGCATTTCAGTGAACCTTAAAAAACAATCAAAAATCATAGCTTGCAAGGGGAAATGTCAAGTCGGATCATTAACATCCTCAGAAAGGGGCGAAACTGTAACCTGCCTTATTTGTATGCTCATTTTTCCTCAAAAGAAGAAGCAGAAAGAATGTGAGTTAGGATTGCCACCAGAAGGTTGGGTTGAGGTGCACAGCACTGGATGAATGACCGCTGAGTCATTTCTTGTATGGTTTCGAAAATTTGTGGAATTTTCAAAGGCATCAAAAGACTTTCCGGTTCTTCTTATATTAGATGGCCACTCAATACATACGAATAACCTTGAGGTTATAGACTGCGCGATGGAGAGTGGCGATTCGTTGCTATGTCTACCATAACATTGCTCTTACAGACTTCAGCCACTTGATGTTTCTTTTATAAAGCCTTTAGGTCTTCATTACAGCAGTGAGCTTCGAAAATGACTACGAAGCAACCCAGGGAACGCCATAACTCTCTTTCAAATTTCAACGCTTTTTGGATCATCTTTTATTCAAAGCGCAACAATGAAAACTGCTATTAATGGTTTCCAATCTACAGGAATATGGCCAACTGACAGATCCATATTCACCGACGCAGATTTTCTCCCAGCAGACACAACTGGCATCGGACTTGGTAGGCTTTCAAGTGAAGAAGTGATAACATCCGAAGCTGAACAGTTGGAATTGCCTTCGCCTAGCACACCAGTTAAAAACACATGCATATCAGGTTGGATGATAAAGCTGGTAAGGTTTCAGCCAACTCTGATAACACACCGGTTGAGAAGGTCCGATTTGATGACGCTAATTGTGCCACTCCTGGCTTCTCTTGGATGACAATTGACAACAGGGCCTCTTCATTCCATGTTTCAGCTGAAATTCTAATGCCTATTCCAAAAGTTAAAGAAAGCACGAAAAGGACGAATAGGAAGAGGGGGGAGACCGCTGCCTTAACAGATTCCCCATACAAAGAAGAGTTAGAAGCCGCTATTAAGGAAAAAGAAGAAAATAACTTTGCTAAAGAAGAAAGGGCAAGGATAAAGATATTTAAGAAAGAGAATAAAATTTAGCATGAAAAAAAAAGGCCTGAAGATAAATAGTAGAAAGAATTCTGGGGATTGTTCTGACTAAGAGTGTTTATATTGCGGTGAATTTTACTCAGTCAGTTGAAGGCTTTGTCGCTTGTTCCATGTGCAAAAAATGAGCACACAATTCCTGTGCGGCAATAGTAGATAGCGAAGATGATGAGGCTGTTCTAGTGTGTGAATTTTGTGAATAGGCATAAGAAAAGGACGCAATCGATGAAAACAGTAACCTTAATTAAACATTTATAATCACTTAAAACTAAATAAATATAGAGAAAACTTTTTTTTTTCTGAATTTCCACTAGTTTATATGTTTTAAAATTA